>PNEQ01110237.1:68575-91886 GCA_003012365.1 Medauroidea extradentata
CAGCCCACCGCAACTATTATACAGAGTACAAAATAAGTCATTCTTAAATTACAACATATCATCTATGAAGTCTTTCAATCTTGTTTCCCTTTTATGGGCTTACAAATTGTTAGTGATCATTCAGTTCTGCGTTTGTACGCCGGTATGGGCGTCCCTAGTAACTAGGCTTTCACTCAATCCGGACGTCGCGGCGCACTGGCGTAAGGTAGGCCGGGCGGTCGTTGCTCACAGATCAGAGCCTCACTCCCAGTTGCAAACCAAACACTAAGTGACGAGTCTCGGGACCCTATTAGGCTTATACTGATGCCGGAGCGTTGGAGGACCTCTCTCATACTACGTTAACCCAAAATTAAATAAATAGATACATACGGAAAATTTAGGTAAGCTCGGCCAAGTGCCTTACAGCGCGTTTCTTTAGTTGCATGTAGGCATCGGTTTTGAAAGTGAGATAGCATCTCTAGTAGCTATGTTTTTCTTTAATTATTTCCTTCAGGCGCTCTTTCAATGGCGACAAGAAAAGGACAAGGTAAACCATCCTACACCCAATTTATCTAATTGGGAGAAAAATTATCTGCTGGTACAACCAGATGCACAAAATTGCTGTGTCGCACTCTGCAAAATACGCTCCCAAGTACTGAATTATGTATTGTAACCGGCATATAGTCTTTAAATGTAAATAAATAAATAAATATATATATTGTAAAAACTGTAAATTAAGTTAGGATAGTCATAGAAAACCAGTTGAAATTTCATTATTAGAATTGTACGATTTATGTTACTTAATTGCAAAAGTTTGTTTAAAGTAATTAATGTGTAATTTAGTTTTGAGTACTGGCGAGAGGTGGAGTTTGACCCGAGGATTGTGGCATTGTGTCACAGCAGATTGGCGCTTAACATAGCAGGGGAGGGAAAGTTAGGAAAAATGGGTTGAAAGCGAGCGAACATCCTTGAGCCGATGAGGGACACGCCGCTTAGATGCTGAAAATTAGGGCACCGAGAAGTGTGGTTATGTTACGCCCACCCCCCTGCTGTGCAATTTAATATTAACTTTAGAATTATTCATCAGAAATTTATAAAATTTTGTTACTAAGTACAAAGGGATGCTAATGTTAATGTGTATGAATTTTAAAAAGATCCAATAAATTGATACAGAGGAACGACAGTGTTTGTTGTTGTCGTCACCCACGAGAGATGTGATTGGCTGAAATTTAAAATGAGGGCGGTCCTAGGAGAGTTCGCCACCTAGGCGCGAAGGCGAAAGTTAAGGGGGACTCCGGCAGCGACCTCCGCGAAGGATGGACGCATCGTGTGGAGCCACCGCGGACGATTGTGGTAAGCCACATATAAAAAGAAGGACTCCAGCAGCGACCTCCGCGGAGGGTGGACGCGTTGAATGGAGCCACACCAGGGTTGCTACAGAATTTCTAGAGAAAATTTCCCTGACTTTTCCAGGTTTTCCAGACAAAAATTATGAATTTCCAGTCTTTTTTTTGGGATTAAAAATCACGATCATTTAACTTAAAAATGTTCAAATAAATTAAATTTGCATTACTGTTTTAAAAAAACTTATTATAATTGTACTACAGACAGTTACCTGTGTTTGACACACTTAGTTACCACAATCCAGAGAACTGTAATAAGTTATAATTATCTTAAAACTATTTTTTAAATGAATTGCTAAGATAACTATTTTATACAGCGAACGGTTATGCAACTGTCCAAAAGTCAATCGCTAAACCTGCAGCCATGAAGATGAGACTACAGCCCAGAAGCTAAGCTAGTCAACTAGACAATGACCGCAAAAACCTACAAACTCCTATTGCGAAACCTAAAGTTTGTTCTACAATTTTGAATATTCAGTCACCAGAAGCAATTTCCCTGACTTTTTCAGGTTTTCACTGTTTTCCAGACCTGTAGCAACCCTGCACCATAGATGTTTGTGGGAAGCCGCGGAGAAAACCGACTTCTGCTGCAACCTTCACGAGGAGTGGACGCAGGTCGATTTGCGGAAATTCGCAGAAAGTCGCATATAAAACTGATTCTGGCTGCGACTGTCGCTAAGAGTGTGATATTCGCGGAAGGTCTCGGTTAAAAGATTTAGAACGATACTCGGTGTAGCATATCATCTCTCGTGGGACTGAAGCAACAAGTTCATGGTTCCGAAGTATCGAAGTACATAAACGAACAGTGTTTTGAATCAGTAGTAATAAATCACCACACTACATTAAAAGAGAGAGGATATAACAGTAGATTGCTAAAGAGACATAGTACAGGAAAAAAACACTCATCGTTGCCAAAAATTGTTTCTATGACCGAGTTGTCCATTCAAATTGACAAGATCTCATTTCGACCTTCATTCTCCAAATATATAAATCAATGACATTGGCCCTGATGGTAACATATTTATTTTGCTAATATATATTTCAAGCCAAACGACACCCTAACTGCACGTGAACAACAATTATGTAAATAAAAAATATATTGAAAACATACCACTGTTGTAGGTAATGCCATGCTACAATCACCGTAGGAAATAATTGTAAAAATTTAACACACGCTTTTGAGTGGTGTATGCTACAACATACCCTACTGCTACTTAGACGCCGCACTAGCGTAAAGGCTGTGCTAGAATTATGTTGTTCCAGGATGTGTCCATTGGACACTGTGTGCCGACTGGCTAAAATATCACTTGACATTGTCCATCGTGTTCCTTGCTGTCTCTTTGTCCAGTGTCTTATCTTTTCCCATGTATATGGCCAATATTTATAAATTTGTCCCTTTGTCCTATATTGTACGTCAAGTTAAAGAACAAGAGTTTTCAAAACATTAATCACTGCCAAATTTGCTCATAGACACAAACAATCATATTCATAATGTCAGCAGAGAATGTGGAGGTAACGAGATAATTATTCAAAGTATAAAATAATATTCAAACCAAAAGAAACGCAAATAAGTTTCACTAATATGGCTAATACAAATTTTTTAACAGCTTTTAAAAACAATTGTGAATCATATTTTTACTAAACTATTTATTTTATTTATTTATTGTCAGTTTCAGAATCTACATAATAGATATATAGTCAAATAAAAGACGATTGAAAATACAAATACTCCCTGTGAATTAACTGCACTCTTGTCACTTTACTAAGTCTGCAGGATGAGACAGCTCAATGATTGCATCACATTTCTAGGTGACCCTTGGTGATGTTAAGAGACGATGGGACGAGAAGGGTCACGAGACATGCAAATGTAGCACGGCCTTTAGAGGGATAGAAAGCTGTCAATTTCTCACAGTGTGTTTACAATTATTCTTTACGGCTTCTTTACTGCCATTGTAGCATAGCCTGAACCTACAACGCACAATACAACATGTTATGTCCCGTATTTACATTTCCAAGCGGGAAACTGTGTTTCATAGAAATATAATTTTCACACTTATTTAAAATGTAGACATTTTCACTAAGAATGCAGTAGTTATCTGTGGATACGTTAATAATTAGGATGAAATGAGAATAAAAAGAGTGCAACATTGATAGGCATCATAGCATGAACATAATCAAATATTTCTCATTACAGCTATACTATATTTACCAAAGGCATCCCAAATTTAATTAACTTGTAGAATGCCTCATTACATCAAACTTGCGAGGTTAGAGTAATTTAGTAAAATACCTAGTCTTGCGTCGAAGATGTGTATCAATGGAGCCAACTGCACGGATGTATACAAAGGATTAGTTTTATCAAACATGAAACATAGCTATCATCTAGTTCTAGTAAAAGAGGGTCGCATTGCATATTAAAAAAAATCCATTTTTCTCGTAATTTTTTTTTTCATGTAAGCGCCCTGGAGTGCGACAATATTGCCAACTCTTGGCAACATTTACAAGACAGTGCCTATCTGTGAATCATTGGCCAATCACGAGCATCCTGGTCCAGTCAAGCCTCGCCGATTGGTTAACGCCAATGGAAGGTCGGGCGTGGAGGTACTTATGAAAATTTGTGAGGTGTTCAAAATTTAATCCGGACGACATTAACCTGTGTTTTAATTTCAACTGACGGCATCTCAATAAACCCTAAAAAGCATTGCAGGCGTCCTTAAAATTCTTTAAAGCTGGCTATGTGACAACCAACCCATCTCCAGTGGGTGAATTTTCTAAAATGCCTGTTGTAATTTTAGTTGTCTACGTTTTACATTTTTTTTTTGCACAGCGACATTCGTCTGCTAACTGTCGCTCACCATGCTCGAGAGGTTGTCTGCTGGATATTCAAAACTGGCAACTTCACTTGGAGTATGTTTCAAACAACTAAAAACTGGAATTTTGGCCGACCTACCCTACCCTCCTGAATTTTTGAAAGAGCCAAAAATGTGGCGCAGCAACTCCAAGAGTCTGTGGCGGGCTAGTGTTTGCGCATGTGCAGACTCCTGTTTGGTCCAAACATAGCCGATTAAAGAGGCGAAAGTAGCAGAAACGGTTCCACCATCTCGGTCCTTGGATAAACTATGAACTTGAGAACACAGGACAACGCACTATGCTTACATTGGCGGAAAATTCCTGGAAATTTTATGAATTATGTACAATGGGGAAATTACCCGTTTTTTTAATTCTATTTTGATTTAAAATTACGTTTAAGTAAATAACTAACAGTACCACACTTTATTTGCATCCATATAACTCCAAGTAAAATGTAAATAAAAATAGTGTTTATTTTAGCTTCGTAAAAAACGAATGCCACCTTGTTTTTCTCCCTGTGACGTCATTGGACTTGTTATTGCCTTTCTGTTTATACTTAACTCTACAACAGCAACTTACGTATAGTTTGTGAAATTTTGTTAAATCCACTTGTTTATGTGATAAGAATGGGTATGGCGTGAACTACAAAGAGTTACAAACGTGTACAGTAGCTCCTTCGTCAGCAACACAACTGAATTTACGCCAATTGCAATATTTACTACAACGCAGCGTAACAGTACCAAATGGACTCTGAGTAGATTCTATAAGACAAAACCTAAAATGGTCTGCTGTTAGCAACAAAAGTATAGTTTATGTATTCAGTGATTATTTCAATGTATTATGTACAGTATGACATGGTTGGCATAAAATAAGTGTAACTACTTTTATCTAAAAGTTGCAACCAAATCCTGACGTCTGTTCATTTTCACTGTGATTTTGCTGTTCTGCTGTGCAGCCATCCCGCTTGAAGAAAACGACTTAACCAATAGAAGAGCTCATGGCACCGAGATTGGTTATTAATTAAAAAGGTGGGCATGGATTTGCAAAATTTGACAATAGATGACAGCACCTATCAAGGTCTCTCAGTAGAAACGTAAAAATTATTGGGAGGAAATATTAGTTTTAATACAAATACTAATCTGTTATAGGCCTACTATTTTCCTGACTTGAATAGCCAGAATGCTCCATCACCAGTATATAAGAGCCAGGTTTGCTTAATCGCATTCAAAACTATTAGCTCGGTAGGTTCACTGTTTGCATAGGTACAAACTTTATTCGGTTGATGTTTTAAACCAACATGTATTATTCTTGACTGGATCTGAAACAAAAAATTAATCTGTAGTTAAGTTATCACTACAGAATTTCAATTAAAGTGACATAAACTCAAACCTAACACTAAAATGTTGTAAAAATAAATTAAACGTGCTGTCTTCACTCCAATCAACTTAGTGTCAAGTGCCAGTCAAATCTTCACTATTAATTAAAAATTCTACAACTGTCCATGTGATAACAACAAAAAAATTTTCCAAGTTAGTTTTAAATAACCGAAACCGTTAAATATAACCAGTTGTTTAAATCAGTGAAAATCTCAAAACAAATATGTCTGGCGGGCAAACGAAAAAAACTGTCCGATTTCGTAATATGGGTGTTAACCAATAAAAACGTGTTATCAATGTTTACCGCAGCATTTGAAAATAATGCATTTTTAAATCTCAATAACTTGAAAATTAAAATGTGCACTGAATTATTACTTTAGATGGTTGCATTTGGTGATAAAATAACTGGGAAGAATCATGTAAATATTAAATTGTTTTTTTAGGTACTATCCCATTCCTGTACATTTCCTACACATTTCCTGCCGCAAGTACAATTCCGTACATTACCCGTTTTTCCGGTTGCTGGAAACCCTGAGCTAACTAATTTCATAATTTTTTTTTCACACGTATGTTTTTATCTAGGAGGTGAACAAGCCTCTTTTTTATACCTTTACACTTTATAGAAGGTTTGTAGCTGTAATGATTGGATTTAGTTACTTGGACATGCTCCATTGCAAAATAGATGACTGTCAAAGAAACCTAAAGATAATAGAAAAACATAAATAAGCAGAGTATGCTCTAATGTACAGGATACATACACAACATAAAATTCCATAAATGGAATTGGGTCAAATAAAACATGGGCAAACAAAATAAATATAAATAATAAAAATAAAAAATCAATGGTTTTCCAGTCTCCTCATCAGTCGCACTCGTGTTCCTGAACCCTGTGTGTCTACCTGATGATGGGAACAGATTCCATTTCCCGAAACGTCTTTCTACTGGCTGACTGGAAAACTACTGTTATTTGTTTTGTCTCATCATTGTGTCATTGCTTATTTTTCTGTTCGTGTTTGATATCAACTGTGTTTTTGTTTCGTCCCATTGTTGTGTCGCATGTTGTTTTTGTTCGCGTTTGATATAATACCAGTTTTGTTTCGCCTCATTGGTGTGTCATATTTCTATTTTGTGGGTCATACATTTGTTGGTTTGCTAAAGCAGACCTCAAACTTAGGTTGTCTGCCTTCGGTTTCTTTTGATTTTTAATATTTTCATTTATTTGTTGGTCCTTGTTTCATTTTACCCGATTCCATTTATGGAATTTTATGTTGTGTATGTATCCTATTGACTAAAGCATACTCTGCTTGTTTATAACTTTCTATTATCTTTAGTTTTCTTTGACAGTCATCTATTTCACAATGGAGTATGTTCAAGTAACTAAATCTAGTCATGCACTCCCATTGCAGTTATTTCAAAGATCATATGCAGCTGCAATGTTGCAGGTTGGTTAGATAAAGAGAGAGTTCTAATGGCGTCTGAGTTTAAAATATTATGCGGCTCAAGTTCTGGCGTATTAATTTTGGCTAACTGGCTATGATCATCTTAGGCCTTGTGAGTGATGGTTAACTTACTTTACGATATTTTCTTCTGAACTTTCCTTACGTTTTGTTTGCAATGTAGTCGTGTGTTTTCATTTAAAGAATACATTTAGACTGATGGATTACATTCATTTTGTGTATTTACTTTCACAGTTACATCAGGCTAACCTGGTTAGATTGTCTTTTGTTGTCTGTTTATCTTCCCCCTCCCTAGTTTCACAACAAGTAAATTTCTCCGTCAAATAATTAATGTTAACTTCTACAACTGGATTAAATATCTTTTTTATTTATTGTAACATCTTACATCAATTAATTTCTGGTAAAAGTTTAACATGTCTTATAAAGCAAACAGACGATGCTACAACGTAATCTGAACCCAACCTTGGTAATTGTAAACTTTGCATGATTTTCACTGCACAAAAGCACATTGATGTTAACTCTGTTTGTTGCCTGAATGATATTAATATTTTGTTAATTAATAAATTACAAGACATATAACCCCTTTACTTTTTTAGTTCTTTACGGTAAACTGCTAGAATGCCTCTACAGTCTCTTTTATTTCCTTAGAGCTATTAAGCACTGGGGCTATATTACACCTACCTGCACATGTTGAGCCACCTAGTGTTAGAAAACAATTTAGTTATACTATATATTTATTGGTCAACCTTGCCTCAACACGATCCTTATATCCTTCACATCCCCCTCCCTATTTTCTTACACATAGCCAAATAGTCTCCCTATTACCTCCTTTTTTCCTTCTCTGCCTGTGACAATTCCCATCCTCCCTCAAATTACTGTTACTTCTTCACACACTTTAGCTTGAGTCACCTGGTACGGATAGGTGGTGGCTCTGTAGCCTATTTATCATTACTCCCTGACAATATACATACTGTGACGTGCACTGGCACGTAGCACTTACTTGGCCTCTCATCATATAGTAATTTCAATTTTATTTTTGTCTTAATTAATATATATATTATTTTTTGTTGTTAATAACATTTCAAGTAGGCCAACTTAACCAGGTATAAGGATGTATATGGCAGGATCCAACATATTAATTGGGGATGCGAGTAGAGAAATTAACATTAAAATTTTATTCAAAATTTAAAATTTAACTGCTAAGGCAAGATAAAAGTATTAAATTTTATGTGTCAATTTTGTCTGAGTCGTATAGTGTTTGGACTCATTTTAAAGCTAATTTAATTTCAAGCAACTTTTCTAAGTAAACTTTTCTTGTATTTTGCCTTGTTTGGAATTTTTTAATATCATGTGGCCTCTTAGCTTGCTTCTCCTGGAAAGGGCTTTATTTGGCAGGCTGGTCATAGTTCTCTTGCTTGGAAGCACGTACAGAGAAGTGCTTGCTTTTAAAATTGTGTTCGGATGGATTTATCTGGCAAGCAGGTCAGAGTTCACCCGCTTGGAGGCACGTATTGGGACGTGCTGGAATGCGGGGAACTCTGCAGGGCATTTCTCGGTCGACGTGGGTGGTAGTGCTGTCTGCAACAGAATTCGAAAAGGTAGTGATCCGTGACAGATTGATGACGCTGCACATCACTAATTAATAAATTAATGAATGTATAGCTGGTATGGTGGAATAAAACACTTTGAAAATTTGTCAGTAACTATGTTACATTTATATTTTAGGTTATAAATGTCACTTGACCAGTTTTTTTCTGCAAGTTGGATCCTGATGTATCCCTCCGCCACTCTGCCGAGTAAGTCAGAGTGTTCGCCCGGGAGGTTATTAGTTAAGGCATCATGGCGGGAGGAAGAGGACGTGTTAGACGTGGTAGAGCGGCTTTGAAGCCTTGAGGACGGATTCATTAGCAGAGATTCTTTTTTGTCTCTTTTTGGCATGAAGTCTTTTCTTTTATGGTTGTGTAGTAACCAGAAGTAGTGATTAATAACCGCATAGTCAGATACTAAGGTAGACAAAGTGCCCGGCCAAGTACTACTACTGAGGGCAGGCGGAAAGGTGTAACACGTAGATAAAAAAATCCACTTTAACTAACTCTGGGCGAGCACTCACTATGTGAATTGCCTTTGTATAGTAAATTTCGTCAAAAGAGGTTAAATAAAAAAGAGAAAAAATGCCCATATTATGATTTTTTAATTTATTTATTCATCTGTGGCTGATTAACCTCACTGCTATCCGGCCATCAGTATGATAGGCACCGCCTCTACATCAGTGTGTTTGTTTTCGTCTTTGTTCTGCCGGCATAACTACTTGCAATAGCAAAAGGAACAGAGCTACAGCCCCGCCTGAACACAACAACACTAACTAGCAGCAACAGACAAGGAGGAGACCCCTTACAATACATAAAAAATTTATGTAAATTCAAGTGATCTGATTGGTGTAAAATATATCCTGTGGGTGTCACAGATATATTTTTAGTACAAGGTGTCTACTAGATTGTAAAAGTACAATTTAGTGGCTTTTTAGTGACCTTTCCTTGAAAAACTGTTAAAACAGAACTAATATTTTTTTAACAAGTGCAACATGGCCGACAATTTTCTTTATGTTTCCCCCAACTGCTGACAGCATGAAGCATGTCCAATTTTTCAATATAATAGATGTCTTTATGAAGATGACTATGATAACTAATATACAAATTATTTATTTTACTTGCACAGTGCACGAGAAATACTAGGAGCATAATCATGCACGTTTGACAAATTATTCGACAAGAATCAAACACCGGACAATAATTTTCGTGACTTATACCAAAATATACTTCAAATTAGTGACTATTGTGGGACTTTCGTGACCTTTTTCACAAATCGTGACTTTTTCAGGACTTTCGTGACTTTAGTGACCTAGTAGACACCCTGTAATATTCCCTCAGCTTTTATTATCAAATAGTCAATTGAGGATCACTTACACATTTTAATTGTGAAAGAAATGCTTAATTTTCCTAGTAATTCTAATGTTTAAACTATAAAATTTTAAAATAAATAACTGGATACTTAAAATAAAGGTTGTACTTGTCACTTGCTGAAATTTGTGCTTTGTAGCAAGAATGGTTCTATGGGCCCTACTTGATTATCCATAAACAGCGCTATGTGCCAGCACATTCTAAGTAGTTAAAAATTACTGCTACAAGATGACAAGAATATTAAGTAAGCATATTAGTGGCACAGTTAGTTTGCAGAAGAGGAGTTATCTGTGTCTACAAAATTTCAAATCTTGCATGTGCATCTTTTGTTTTCCTGTCCCTTTACAGAAGTCATCACATTTCAAAATTTTAAAGGTGACTGCATTTTCTTGTTTTCATTTGCACCGAAAAAAGTTATTCACGCAACTCTTAGAAAGTGAGAGTTTTGGGGGAATGAAATTTTGTTTTCCTATTCTTTTCTTCCGCTAATACCCTTCTTTATCTTTAAAACAATAAGTTTGTTTCCTACTGTCATTTACTATATTTTTCTACAAATAGTCAGTTACACCATTATATACCAATAAAATAATTTAACTTATAAGAAACAAACATGTAGCATTGTGGGCAGAGCAGTTCATAAATACACTGAAGAAATGTTGAAGTCATAATGGATGAGTGATTTGTGATTAACTGTGTGTTTAGTTTCAATGAAAACCACAGTTGGAGCTAGTGATGCAGCAAACTTGCATTGCTCAAATGAGGTCTGTGAACTTTGTGAGTAGGCAAAATTTTAACATTTATGCTATCTGGGAGGATTAAACAGGTGACACTCATGCTTGATTGCGCTTAAGACTTGCAATTTAGGCCAGTACTTCTAGAATAATCCGGAAGCTTTCAGGAGCTCTAGCGAAATGCAAAACCCTTAATATCCTAAATTAACCCAAGCACAATAATCCCAATTTATGTAACTCCATAGAACAATTCAGAAAATAAATATAACAAACACTATAAAACGAAGAAGTATTTCCGACATACATCATTACAGCAAGTGGCATGTCACAAAAACCAGAAGATATACACAAGCAGACAAATAGACACCAAAAGGATTTTTCGAGTAACTGGCAAACAAAAGAAAATGCATTCAATTCCACAAGGAATTCAGTCAATAAGTTACAAAAAATGAGAAATTAAATGGACATAAATGAAAACAGGCAAAAAAAACTACCAAGAAAGGTAACTGTTAGTTTGGAAACAGAAAAATTGTGATAATTACAGCAAAGAAATTCTGTCAGTAAGAGGTGAAAGAATGAAATAGACAAAATTCAGATTACCTATGAATGTGGCTGTACATGCATTGAAGAGACTGGCAGACCCCTTTAAGAGGTATAACAGAACACAAAAATACAGTATTGGCCTGAATATGTGATACTTTTCCCACATAAACTAGATTTGTAATTATAGCCTACTATTTGAGGTTACATTTTCAACACACATTTAAATATTATAAATTATATGAGAACTGAAATTTCACAGTATTACACAATATTATTTTACATATTTTACCTGCCACTTTTGTTTAAAACTGGTAAAAAATATCAATGGTATATTAAAATATAAACAAACCGAGTTTTTCTTGTTTCAGTAGCATTATAGATAAGTAAGTAAGACAGTATTAGCAACAACTGATTTGACACTCCTGTTGTATTGAACTGATTACGAGTTTTATTGAGTGCCACGCAAATATAGTTCAGCTATTGACCTTCTCACTGCAATTTTCTAACACTGTGATTAACTTCCCATCTACCAACTGTTGTCTATGGTAATTTTTTTCCGAAACTGTTTTTGTAAACATGCCTGTGTGAAGCACTTAGTATTTATTGTTTTCAATTATGGTAAATTAAAATAGAATGTGATACACAAAAATTACGAGGTACAATGGCAAATTAACCAAAAAGAGGAGAGAGCTGTAGCTATGATGCTTGTTTCAAAGTTGTGTAGTAAATTTTGAGATCATAATAAATAAAAATATGTTTACTTAATTTTACTAATTATTCCTAAAAATTATTGAAAACTTACTTTTACTATTAATGACCAGTTATTTTTTTAATCCTGCTATTTGTAAAATAGGAGGTTGTCTTATTTTTGAGGTAGTCTTATATTCAGACCAATATGGTAATGTAAAGAAGGATAAAGATCAAAAATCCACACTAGCAGAACATGCCTGGGACAATAGTAGCCACAGAATACTCTGAGAAAATGTTACTCCATAGACATAGGAAACAAACAAAATTAGAAGGAAATCAAAGAATCTTCACTGAAAGTTGATAACAAAAATGAACAGTGAAACCTAGTATTTACATTACCGTTATTTACGTTTCCCACGAATTGCACTTTTTTCTTTAGGTCCAGTTTGTCTGCCATTTAGTGCAATGTTAAATTTTCCCGCATATCACATCACCAAAATTTTATTTTTCCCGCTGTTTACGTTTTTCGCCCATGTTTTGGCCATCCGAAGACAATGAAAACACGAGATTTCAGAGTCATTGATGATGAAGAAAGGACATCTAAACTGGTTAGGAAATAGAGCAAAGAAGAAACAGCGCAAGGAGGTTGGTGATCACGTGCAAAGCCATAGGAGAATGACCGTAATCGTGTGTAATGCTTGTGCTCATGGCACAATCAATTCAAGATGGCGACAAGACAATTACTGCTGCTAGCGCTAACGATTGTCTCGAACGCTATTGATCGCTGTATTCACGTTGGCAACATTGATCTCTTTACGTATGTTTGTTTGCCTTTGTAATCGCAAATAACGGTAACTTTCCTAAAATTTTCAAAAGGTGTTTGAAAATGTTTTATTATAAACAGTTGTGATTTAAATAATTTCCATTTTAGTGCAGCATGTTTTAGATAAAGAACTTTACATTCCCTTGAAATGCGTACTGTATTTGTCTAAATTCGTGATAGCATTTGCAAAAAATGGTAAAATGCTGAACAGTACTAACCAAACGATAAAAAAATAATCAGAACTAACATTTCAAGATGTTCTCTTGGTATGTGCACGTCCCATAAATTTTTCCATAACAGTATATTCAATTCCGATATTGGTAACTCACAATGTACCAAATTTTATATGACAAAATGTGATAAATGCCTTGCTTGCATGAATACTATCACTTAGATTTTACCTGTAGAGAGTTTTTTTTAAGCAACATGAAAACAAAAGTACTAAATAAGGTATGATGAATGGGTTTTTCGAAATTTCCCTTCACTGTATGTAGCCAGCAAAGCACTGAATTGAAAAACATTTAGATGTCAATAATTAGAAAAGAAATACATTTCTAACAAAAAATAACCAAGCCACAGTCTACATTGCAGGAAAGCACTCTTACCTAAGCAGCAAATCAGGAGAGGGCCGAATCATAATAGTCAGGACATAAGAGGCGGTAGGCTATAGTGTAAATAAACCCTTGTTTTCCAGTGCCCATACTCAGTCTGCAGGTGTTCCTCAGGCTGGTGGTGTGCCAGAAGACGGGGTCAGATTACAGATCCCGAAACATTGCAATTTGTTTTTTTGAAAGATGACCACTGTGTTAGCCTATCTTTTTATTGTTCTACTGTCCACAGTTATTGTGATAATTGTGTTTGTCAGTTTTCCTCACTGTGTCTGGGTCTCTATTGTGCTGTCCACAAACTGCAATTTTTTTATCCTTGATTGTTTTTTCTGTTTATGTTGGAATTGTTTTTGTCTTTTGTATTGTTATTTTGCCTCTTACTGGCTGAATTCCTTTCATTAAATTATTTAATTTATCTTTGTTTCCAAACCAACCACAACCTTATTTTTTCCCCCTTGTTTTCTGTGCCTCTGTGTTTGTTTGTGTCAATTAAATTTCTTCTTTTGTTGTTTGTAACTCACTTATTGAATTCCTTGTGAAATTGCATTTTTTTTATTTGCCAGTTGCCTACAAAATCTTTTTGGTCATTTTATTTGTCTGTGTGTATCTTCTAGTTTTCTGTGATACACCATTTAGTGCAATGGCATATGTCCAAAATACTTCTTTGTTTTGTAATTTGCTCCCATTCCAAGAATCGTTCATAACATAACAAATATTAGCATTGAAAACAAAATAGCTAAATAATCACAACTTTACAAGCCTTTTGCAGATCTATAAGTGGGAATGATGAACGTATCGTGTAAGAATGAACACAACACTTGCTATAAAAAAAAACAGACCACATAGTGCAATTCATTACGCTCTGGGCATGGTATTTCCACATAACATTTTCCTTATCAGCTCAGGCCATTTGGGCAGTGCTTCATTCACATACGTGTACCTGTTCGGTATTCCAGATCTAAAACATGCTGAGCTATTGTTATGTGTACCTTCATCATGTAAAATCCCAAAGTATCTTTCTTCTTTCTCATACATCTACTCATACATCTTGACCCAGCATACCTACTCACATAGAATAATACATACCGTGTGTACCAACCATGGCAAAATATTCCAAACTGTATTTACTGACACTGCCACAACAACACAACTAACCTTATTGTGTTTGCATGATTTCTTTAACCACATTTAGTAATAGGCATGCTCCTCTGCCAACAGCAGAGTGTAAAAAAAAAAAAGTTTGGTAGATCCTTCAGACACAGTAGGCGTTCATCCAACCCTAGATCTTACAAATGCAATAAAATATTTTTAATTTCATTTTATAAGCACCTCAGGCTCAATGGTGACAGTACATTGTACAGTATCATGTTGAAATTTCTTGGGGCCACAGCATCAACTTCTTATTACTGTTATAGTATTTCACATCTGTCAATCATGATAAAAATTGCAAGACTTCAACAGTCATATTCATTTAAATTCTTTCAGAAGTGACACAATTGTTGTCCAGTTAATGTTTTATTGTAGTTTAAGTATCTGTGTAAATTAAATAAATGTGAACATTCAAATCATCATTAACCCATCCCAAAGTTTCTACTGTAATTTTAATATTATAAATCACTTAAATCACAACAATCTGCCACTGTCACTGCAAGATTCCATGGATAGCTGTTGGTTTTGTTCACAAATTTTGATAACATGTCAGATGTGCAAAAGAGTACTGTATAATCCTAAGACACATTTTTACTCCACTTTTAATATAATGTAGGAAACAATTTTTGCATACACAAAACTACCTTATATTACCTACCAATACATATATACTTTCAAGTCACATGTTAGTGAGATAAAAAATAGAATCATGCAAATTTCTTCACAAACATAATGCACTAAAACATCCAAGTCAATTAATGTCAGGTGATGCATGAATAAGCAAAAAACCTGGAAATTATGTTACTCTGTATTTATCCCTGATCGTCTGTTCAAAACAGACGTTACATTTGCCACCAAAGTTATGCGCATTAATCGTTTTTCCACACTTTGTGAACTTAAAATAGCGGAAAATAATTTCAATCTGCTACAATTGACAGAATCGTAAGCTGGCAACAATGAGACACCATTCAACACTCTTCTTATTTTTACATGTTAATTGCTTTTATACATTACCTGCGGTGAGACTGCATCTAACACTCAGGTTGGTGGCAATAAGAATATATCCAGCATTCATAAGTTGGCGGTAAAATAATGTATCAAGACTGTATGCCTATGTATCAAAAGTTATATGATGTTATGATGCCTTTTGACAGAATTTACAAACATGGCGGTATTTCAGCAGGTGTGACGATTATGTTATCAGGAAGCATCAGCTATTGTCCTTGTTATTATTTTACAACTTGGAGCTATTTATTTGTTATTTGAGGAATTTTAATCATAAATTTAATAGAATAAATAGTTTTAAATAATTATTTATGTTGATGATTTCCAACAAACATGCATTATTCTAAGGTTATGCTTTTGAGATTCAAAATACACTAATAATTCGCCAAGTGATTAATCCACATCTGGACAACCTAAGTTTTACAGTATTTATTTGCAGATGAGAATAAATGTGTTTAAAGTCTATATTGTCACCTTTTTTAAGTGGCCATGGGCAGTGCCAAGGAACACAACAGTATAATCGCCAGTAGAAGTGGCAGCAACCGCAGTCAGGTGGGTGTTGAAGGCAAGCACAGGAACTGCAATTATTGGCAACTCTCCACCAAGTGGGGTGTTCACATCAAGCCCACAGAAATCTTCACCAATTGTCTGCAATTTCTGGAACATTAAATACATCACAAAATATTCCACTAATATAAACAAATTATTTCATCACATGTACAAGGTTTTTTTTTGTTTCAACCTCTGATGGATTATAAAAATAAAGTGAATGAGCATAAAATACTTGTGCTGTCAAAATATTCGTATATTTTTTAAGCTACTTTTCACATAATCACTATGCAGATAGAGAAACTTGTCTTACTGGTGCACAAGCTTTCCAATACCTTCTGTAAAGAAAGTTGTTTCCTGCCTATTGAACCTACTTCCTTTAAACATCATGGGTATGGTACGTGTATGAGGCACATCAAATGTTGTGATTGCAGTTTTGTTTCTTCATGGGATGCCTGTGAAGTGATAGCATGTGAATTGTAACACAACAAATGCCTGTAATCACGCCTCAACTGATGTGTTGGTTCAGCCACTGAATATGGTTGGGCTAAAGCTTCATGGGCATTCCATAAAGAAACTAAACTGCAAACACAACATTTGATGTACCAAGTATACCTACCATACCAAAAGTGTTCAAACAAACAAGATTCAATAGGCAGAAGGTAACATTCTTTGCAGAGAGTATTGGAAAGCTGGTACACTGGTACAAGTGCCTCAATCTGAGCAGGTGATTATGTTGAAAAGTAGCTGAAAGCTGTATGTGTGTTTTGATTAAACAAACATTTTACAATTTACTCCCTTTTATTTACAACCCATTGGAGGTTGATAAAAATAATTGTAATATTATCCACACAATTATAGAAATAAAGAATACTAGAGCAAAAGTACTCACCATCATTACACACTAATACAGTCTTATCTGCAATATTTTGTTCCAGGAAATATGCATATGTGCGAAAACTGTGTATATTCAAGACACCTTAATAACCAACATAAATCATAAGCAAATGTTTTAATTTTTTTTAACTCCCAACCTTAAATACTACTATATTTGTGCTTGTACAGATACATTCCGAAAGTGCCCCAAAAATTTAAATGTTGTAAAAATTACATGTAATGTGTGCAGTGCAGCACATGTTTGAAACAGCAGCAGATGCATTGTGTGTTATGTGGCAACAGCGTGCGGCAAGCCAGGATAGTGTGTATTAGTTAATTTTCGCTAATTGAGACACATCAACAAATACGTTTTGCATACAACGTGTGTGGAGATTTATTGATCAAGGTACCGCGTCGGAAGAGGAACCAATGCATAATTTACTGTTTGTGGCAAAGAATTTGTATCTTCGATTGAGTACAGTAAGTACTTATCTTTAACTATTTAATTTATGTTGTTCAGTGTACGTTATATAATTTGTCCGGCTTCTATTGCAAATTGAACACGTTAAATAAGTTTTATAATGGGCATTAAAGACGTGTAACATCGGTTCAACATGCATACAACGTGAGTTTAATGCGTATGTACTAGTGCATTAGTGCAATAAGCTAAAAATACGAATTTACTTCAGTAACTATTTTTGGCGCCTTAAATTCATGGTAGAATGAGTTTAAACTGTGTGTGTTATTGTGTATAAACTATATTTATTCTTATTTGTAATATTTTGCGTACTTTTAAACAATTTCCAAGATGTGTACGTCCCTTTAACACTATAAAATGTAATGCACGTGTATTTATTACAGGGAGCTATTTATATCAGTTATATTTAAATTAAATCAATTATAAATAGTACATTTCGGCTGTTTATTACGGTTATTGTACGTGTATTTACCCCACAATATCTGTGTTCGTCAAAGTCCTCCCCACTATCGTGTCGGTAAAAAGTCTGCTTTTCCAGTAGTCATGCATGGTTTTTCTTGTTATATGTACGTAAAATCAATCGTAATTAGGGTATTTAATGTAATAAATATCATGCTTTTTACGTATTTTTACCCCACAATTTCCCTGATATTCATAGCCCTCCCCACTATCGCGTCTTTAGAAAGTATCGCGTCTTTAGAAAGTCAGCTTTTCCAGCAGTCATGCAAGCTTTTTCTTGTTATATTTACGTAAAATCAATTGTAATT
Source organism: Medauroidea extradentata (assembly GCA_003012365.1). Classification (NCBI taxonomy): domain Eukaryota; kingdom Metazoa; phylum Arthropoda; class Insecta; order Phasmatodea; family Phasmatidae; genus Medauroidea; species Medauroidea extradentata. Next base: position 86,817 of record PNEQ01110237.1, read on the forward strand.
AGGGTATTTAATGCAATAAATATCATGCTGTTTACGTATTTTTACACCACAATTTCCCTGATCTTCATAGCCCGCCCCATTATCAAATTGGTAGAAGTAAGCATTATTATTAATCGCGACTACTAATTACTGTTATTATTCAACGTAATAAATCATAATTAGTACATTTCTCAAGTTTTTTTGTTAATTTTCGCATGAGTAGTTACTCTTGATATTTACCGAGAATGTCATTTGTCGACATACTATACCTAACTCCATACTGACTGACAAAGGAAAAGTTTGTAGCTCCACAGTAGTCTCCAAGCTATTAAAATTCATGGATATACCAGATACCATGACCTCTGGGTACTGACCACAGACAAACAGTTTAGTCGAGAGACTTCATGCCACCCTTACGACCACGATGTTGCACTGTGTTAATACAGATAAAAGAGATTGGGACGTGTTCCTTCCGTTAATAACATTTGCTTTCAATATCTCACAGAAAGAGAGCTTAAAATACAGCTTATTTACATTGTTGAATGGTCACGAATCCACTTTACCTAGTGAAATATGCTTAAATTTTAAGGTGGATGAGATTGACAGCCAATGCCTATGACAGACATGGAAAAATATCCAGTGACTGGCACTGAAGAACCTGCATGACAGCCAGGCCAAGGAAAAACACAGATACGATCAGGCCAGGAAGTCAGCAGAGTACAAACCTAGAGACAAGGTATTAATCTTCACCCCTGTGAGGAAAAAGGGACCAAATCCAAAGCTGATGCAAAGATGGCATGGACACGCCATAGTAGCAAGTAAGCTTATCACAACCTCTAGAAAAATATGTCTCTAAGAAAGCAGCCAGAGGACCTGCTGCTACTGAAATTAAGGAAATCCCGCATATTAAAACATATTACAATTCCTAAGGCTTGGGACAAATTTTTTTATTGTTTTTGTTTTAACAGCATGAGGATATATAAATTTATTAAAATTGTATTTAAAATAACGGTGTGTGTACCAGTTGGTGGTGATATTGCGGTGCAAACAACACTATTTCATGGGTTATTTGGTGCATCATCTCAAAGTAGTCCAGTGTACTGAGCTGGGTGACCCTAGAACACGATGGTGATACTCCGAATGATGGCTGGTATGCAGTTCCTGGTAAGGCCAGCTTGAGTAGATATCCAGGAAGCAGCTGAACCTGAACCCCTAGCTAACCCAGGAGCAGATACAAGAACCATAGTGGTAGTGCCTAGGGCAACCAATGAACAAGGTGCATTGTACACTTCTGTATGCGTCATATTTGAAACTAATTGGCCGCTACACTTGATAGATTCTGAGGACATAATAGAAGTTAAATGCTACATATATGAAGCCTATCTCTAATTAATTATGTTCACTTTAGCAGGAAACACCAACTTTCGCTAAGATAACAAACAATCTAGTTAACAACATTAATAAGACCACTGCGGAAGACCTTCTTGAAGTACACAACAAATCTAGAGTGAAACGAGGCTTAATCTTTTTAGGCAAATCTGGAAATTGGTGTTGTGACATTGCAACAGTAAACCAAGATAAGTTATTCAATAATCAAAAAGCTTTGTCCAATAACCTTAAACAAAATAATTATCAATCAAGTATCAACAGATCATCAGACATTAGCTAACGTTACTAATGAAGCTTATTTTGTTAATTTTGCTATCAGGGAATTATTTGGTAAAGTTCAAAATAAGTTCAATAACCTAACTAGTTTTCTGCAAAATTTAAAGGAATCCTTAGAAAACAGTTATTCTGGAAAATGGGCCCTGCATGAAAAGGTTACACTTTAAGAAACAAACAATTGAAAAAAAATCACTATTAATACTGTGCCGTATTATATACGTCACGACTTATATATTAAAATGTTTTGTCTACATTCTCATAAATTTAGGTTCATTTTCTTAACTTTTTTTATTTCATTGATATTAACTTGTTTACATTATACTAACAGTAATTTGGTGTTATACAGTAATTTTATTTTATTCTGGATATTTCAGTACATTTTATTTTTCATTACAGTCTATCTTTCCTTCACATGTTAGTTATGAGTAGAGCCGATTCAGGCTGCGGTAACGTGTTCCTTGTTAGCCGGACGTGCGCGGCTACGTTTTGCATTCCTCAGCCGAAGTTTTGTTTCTTTATTTTCACTGTTTCCTCCTGCAGTGCAGACATCTGCCTGCTGTGTTAGGGTGTGTGTATTCTGCATGTCCATCACGTGATTTCGTCCTTTCTGTGCAGCTCTGTACACGTGAAAGCATTGTGCCCCCTGTCGGTAGGCGATTCTGACTGCCCCTGCCATCTAGTGGGGCGTTTTAAAGTTATTCCGCTGCGCCTTTGTTTGCACTCTGTTACCTCTCCTCCTATATTTTTCCAGCACTCTTTGTACGGCAGTGATAGAGTCATGATGTGTGTGACACTGTGGTGCGTGCTCGTGGGTGATGTTCTTCGGAACGTAGACAGCCGATTATGGCGTTACTATTCTTTTAATTGCCCACGTAGTATTTATAGTCGTAGAACTGTGGTTTGTTTTTTTTATTTTGTGATGTGACGTCTTCTTCAATCCCTCAAGGTTAGTACTCGTCCGTTTATTTTCTTTCATCTGCGACTATTTTGTCTTTTTAAATGTCTCTACTTATTTTATGTGCTCACTGTGTTACAGTGAGGGTCCACGTCACTGACACTAAGTTGGTTCACGTCCTAGACGTCTTTCTTTCCAACTTTTCACATTGCCGATGAGGCCGGTATAGTTCCAACTTCTCGGTGTTGCGCACCATGGCCGCTTCAGCTTCCATCACGGGTTTGCTCTGGTCTACATCGCCCTGCCTTTGGTTGGAATGCTGGCATGGTGTTGCTTTTGCCATTGGCGTGTAGCTATCTCCCGATGGCATTATTTTCACTTCAGGATTAACACGGCTTTCGTCGATCGTCAGCTAAGTCTGTTCTTTTGTTCATTGGATTTAATTCTTAATATTTTTGCGTATACAAATTTTATGGACTTTTAAAAGATTGATGTTATGATCCTGATAGGCTATATAATTTTGTTTTTAATAATAAATACAGCATTTGCTTTCATGTAAAATTTAAGTTTTAATATTATAATTTGTTTTAATAATGATTTAAGAGTTTTATATCTTAACTTCCGTAATAAATAATGTGCGGGGTACCACTTTTCCTTTTTATCTATACTATCGTTTGCACATAATTTTAATAATTAATTTAAACTATTCATATAGGCTTACATGCCTAACATATTTCAATGTTATTTACAGATATATCTTGCTTGTTTGCATATTTGAAAAGAAAAAACTATTTAACTTAAATAAGAAATTAAAATAATAAATAATTTCATTATTTAACAAACCACAAATCAACGCCTTATTATTTATAATTCTTCCTCTGGGAATTTTTACGATTTTGAGTATCTAGTAAGGTTAAGTTATATTTTCTAAACACCTTACATTTCTCTATTTTAATTCTTTTGTGCGGTGTGCTTGTGGCCTAGTCGTCTTTCTCAAGTATTTTATTTTGTGTGTTTTATCGCTTTTATTTGTATGTTTGTTTGTCCTGTTCTTTTGTTTATTTTGCCACTTTGTTTCTTTTTTTAATGCGTGGCTGTTTTGAACAGGAGTTTTGTTTAGCGATTATAAACACTTGAGTGTATTGCTTCCATTTAATTAATTTTATTTTCTCACCGAAGCACACCGGCACAATACTTCCATTAGTACAGTACAACAATGTCAGCAAATAAAATACCAATATGGTGAGAAAAACATTTCTTAAGTTATTGTTTATTATTATGTGGCAATAAGCATAAAAATAGTTTGTAATACTTATTTTAAAAGTGAGTTAACAAACACGTCCATGATACGATAGCTGTAGGAAGGTTTCCTATACTGTATTAGAAAAAGTTGTTACGTATACAGTACTATGCAAGATGGTTAAAATATTGAAATTTGTTGAACTGAATGTGATACATATGTTCATTTTCTGGCTATGTAATAAAATTTATATTTACAGTTAGCATATACAGTAAACCTTCGATAACTCTGACTAAATAGGGGGAGAAGCTGTCCGAGTTACGATTTGTCGGTGTTATCGAGGGGCGTCCGGGGAGGAGGGGTAATCAGTCAATCACAAGAAACGTGAGGAAACCAGTATGTTATCATTTCTACAAGCAAAAGAAGTGGCAATATATACTGCTTTGTACATATAATTTACAGGAGGTGGTAGTGGGGAAATTATCACTGTAAGGGGAGAACTATAAAAGAAAGAATGTCAAACAACCTGGGCCGGCAGATTCTTTAATATTTATTTTTTATGCTACTTCTGGCTGATCTTTTTTTATCTGTGCTAGTAGCTGGCACCAAGGCACCCTTCGACCACATAAAAGTTCTCACCCCCTTCTCTCATCTGGCTGACGACAGTCTGTGCGTGTGTGTGCGTATGCATGTGCGTGTGCATGTGTATGCATGTGCGTGTGCATGTGCGTCTGTGCATGTGTGCGTATGCATGTGCATGTGTCTGTGCGTGTGTGTGCGTATGCATGTGCGTGTGCATGTGTGTGTGTGTGTGTGAAAGATAAGCTGGGGTGGTAGAGCACGAGCGAAAGTAGTCAAGGTCAACCGGTACAGTCACAACAGCAATAAAAACACAGCACGTGACCACACGCAACTCATGAGATGTTTACGTGAAAAATTGCCCTACATCAGCATGTCACAGTGTCTGCAGCCAGCTGCTAGTTTCCGACGAGAAATTGTTTTTTTTCCAGGGCCTCTTTGTTAGAATACGAGGCCAGGAGCAACGTAAATCTCAGTCTACCTTTCATCCTTTTTTTGTTTAGTTAAGGTCACGGCCGTGGTTGAAGTGATAATGTGCGCTTGTAGGCCTCCCTTCATACTATCTTGGCTGCGTCGTCATAGATAAGCGACGTCTTTACACAATCTTTACACTTAAAATAAATTTCACAGATACCATCAACATTAACACGAACTCAATAAAAGCCCATTCATTTTAACCATTTAACTTTTTCAAAAGCGAGGCCCTATAGAA
>PNEQ01110241.1:0-15467 GCA_003012365.1 Medauroidea extradentata
TATTTCATCATGTTTCGGATGTGCTAGCAGTCACGTCCGCCGCCCTCGAAGGGTTAAGACGCAGTTGGGACAGGTATCTATGACGTAGGTTCGGCGGTTTTCCCACTATGAGCCACCCGGGCTTTGAATCATCGGCCAGCGCTCAAGGTGTTACGAAACAGCCGCCGACCACTGGCCTCCAGGAACATGGCACGCAACAATATGATTAGACCGATGTACTGGTACTTAGGGTTTAGCATATCAGCAAAGGAATTAAATTTCAAACACTTGTTTGCCTATTGTTAGGGAGTCGTAAATTATAGACATGCCTACCGTCATAACATTAACAAGTGATGGAAAGATACAAATTGACTGAATGGAAAAAGGAGCCAAGGCTTAAGAAGAGCTCACGCTACTATAAGTAAGCTTTGCGTACCTCTTCTATGGTTTTGTTTACTTTGATGATTTTATAATATAATTTACACACTCAGACAAAGACTAATTTCACACAGGGCAAAAGTAAAGAAATTGAAACATTACCTTAATTTCCAAGCCGAACTTACCTAAACCAACGTTCAAGTAAGATATTATAGGAAATGAAATTCGCCACGACTTAAAAAACATATAAGAAACAAATCTGGAATTAATTTTGCCTAATGTCTACATCTTACTGTAATAAATCTGTGTAAATTATAAATAGTATCAATGAAGTGGAGCTGCAGACGGTAAGGTAAAGGTAACATTTACTCGCCGCTTCTAAGCGCAGTGAGTCAATGTTTTTGCGACCAGTACTAAGCGAGAGTAGTTCGATACTCACCAAGTTTGTATTTCTTCGGAGGTGTACTGCACCCTCGGGATTGGTTGGCCGCTACAGCGCATGTCAGCAAGACGTGAAACAGGGAAATGAGAAATCTAATTACTTTCACCGTCGTCAACTTCATATATACATGCACTCGCACCCTCTGATACATCGCAAATTAAACGCTCTGCGTTATTATTTGCTAGAAGAGGAAATTAAAACCAGTAAAGTTTCATATTAATACAAATTAAGTACGTCTAGTGTAAAGTTTTACTGTAAAACGTTTCTGAAATGAAATCTTGGGGCTGATTTCAATAAATAATGTGCGTTGCTTCTAAATTAGGTTTTACAAGGCTGAGATATTTCTCATAGTTAAAATTATTTACTATAATTTTGACCAATCACAAAAGACTGCACTACAGCTGTCGTGTAAATAGCTCTTGATTGGATTTGAACACTGGGTATATGTTAACCGAAAATAATATTAACTTACTATTGACCAATCCAAATGAACTATTTATTTATATTTTGATGACATACTCACTGTTTGTATGAATTAGCTATATCGGCAAACTCCACACGTCTTTTTCGATATACTGGATCTTTGAAACCCTGTAAAAAATTTGCCGTGGTCAGATTTATTGCACAAAGTTCCTATAACATAATTTTATATAAATATTTTTTATCATACTCAAAACTATTCAAGGTGCGCTGCTTAAAATATAAATCTTGTTGTAAACAAATTAAAAATTGCTTTACAACGACGTTTCTTACCTGCGGTAAAACAGAAATATTTTTGCTCCAAAAGCCAACGTGTTTACGAATTAGGTCATTTAAAGTAAGTTTTAAAAGGAACTAAAATAGCAGGACGATTATTTTTTTCTCGCAACAAAACACTTTGCATATACTTTTATTGAGCATAACGTTTACCTTTGCGGACTAGGTAGAACAGTGTATAGGTCGGGAGGTCAACGTATGGGATTGCCTGGAACATGCTTGGAATAGGTTCAAAAACCATTTGCGGGTGTTGAACCAGTGACCTCTCAAAAACTAATCACGTTAGCTATTCGCTCGTATTTCTGAACAATGTAAAGCTTCTAGTTGTTAAAGAATAAATCCGTGGCAACCGCATGCCTGTTATTTGCGATTTTATCTTCAATATAGGCCTATGTAATTAGTGATTCAATTTTCTCAATCTTTTTCATGCTCTCCGTTTCTACGGCACTTTCTACGACTGCAAGTCCAGACATCCAGGCGTTTATCGACAGTCTCCATCTCTTATCACAATATTGAGCCCGTGTTTTCTTCACGCCCTTCTCGGCTTAGTTTCAGCCAGTGACGCAAGTGTTTGTGAGACGACCTAGGCAGCACCCTTTCATCTGCTACAATGCTGGTGTGTCACTGACAGTTTCCACGTGGTGGGTTTGACTTCGTTGAAAACTCATCGTGAATATTATTTCCCACCACACCTGTCACCCTAATTCAATTAAACTGGTTATGAACTAAAAACATGGACAGTCAGCACATACTTATCAACACACTCTTACAGACAAAAAATACTGTGTGAATATTCCTAGTAAGCATTAGGTGTTTAAGTTTTACAGCACAAGTAACGCGGTGCAAAAAATAAATAAGTGCATTACGGTCCAGAGAGAATTATATAGTGTCCAGATTTTTCATGTCATTATTACTTCCGAATGTCTAACTAAGTGAGAATAAAGCTTAGGTAACGTGAAGTAAGTAGCTCATATTTTATTTCTGCAGTCATTCAGAATTGACACAAACACAACTATTTCTACAAAGTTGAAACTCACGACGAAAATCAATGCTGTTCGGAATGGTTATATATATATATATATATAGAGAGAGAGAGAGAGAGAGAGAGAGAGGAAGGCGACCCGCGGTGCGTCAGGAGTAGGACGAAATAAAAGTATTTTAGACGATGCTGAGAACAGGCCCGCATAGTAATGTTGAATTTCCACTTGTTAACTCAAAACCTCTTCCTTTTTATGTCGCCATGCACAGCAGACATTTACGGACAGTCGCCGTGTCTTTTTTATGTCAGAAAACACAATTTTACATAAATTTACGTTGAAATACGTAGGCATAAAAATTTTAAATCATTCGGAAAAAATTTTTAGAACAGTTTAAAATATTCACAAAGGAATAGTAGGATTTATCACACATCTGCTGATTCACAGCAAACGAAGAGATTAGTAGCATTAACACGAGCGTATTTAATAATGTATGTTTAAACGGAGATATTAATTGCATAGTTTCTTAATATAGTTGAGAGGTATATGACGTAACTTTTAGCGATATCCGATTTTAATAAAATATTAAATATTATTTAGGTTGCTTAATACATAGTGTTAATTCTGTAAATATTTCTGCAGTGTTTGTATTTTCGCAATTACACTGTTAAACTTTTCAGTTCAGGTAAACCACCGAGAGAGTAATAAAAACCTTATTTAAAGCTATTCATTTGAAGGAACCTGTGTGTTTTTTGTTGAATTTACTATTTCCAAAAATGTTACGAAAGAAATACAATGGTAAAATACACACTACAATAATTTTAAGCACTCGTGCGCGCGCACAAACACACACAAAGCTACCCAGCCTCCGTGACCCTAAATGTATTACATAATTTTACTCGACTTCGTTCACCCTTAGTGACGGAGAAGGTAAGGTAATTGTGCTGTACGTCTCGTCGACAGCGAGGTCACATTATAGACGGTGATACACGACTTGATACAATGACAGGAGCTGGGAGATGAGTCGGCCATGGCCTTTGTTAAGGAACCATCTCAGCATTCCCGTGGAATGATTTCTAGAAACCATGTAAAACCGAAATCAGAATGACACGAGTCGGATCTCGAACCCGGGTCCTTCCGAATGCGAGTCCAGCGGAACCTCGCTCGGTGACGAAGAACTTTACACTTTAAACTAAACGTTATCCAGGGGCGTTCTGTGTGTGCTTGTAGGTGTGTGTGTGTGTGTGTGTGTGTATACATACACACACACAAACACCTACATAACTAGTTCAAACTTTTAAGGTTTAGTAAATATTAATGTGTTAACAAAAGGTCTTGCTGTGTTACCGCCCCTACGTGATATCAATAACTAAGCAAATACTAAGCCTGCATTTGTACAGAAACCGCTTTTGTTGACAGTTATACTAATAGCACTAAAGCGAGTCGTTGTTACATCAGTAACGTTATATTACTTCTGCTGTTAATCATATTAATTTTATAGCATAAAAGCACTTGGTCATGTAACACAGAATAACATAAGCACGGTGAGAAAAAAATAGTAGGTTATTTAGAAAAAAGAAACAAGGAAACTTTAAACTGCCTGTTAGTAACAAGGCAACTACGAAGCTGGTACAAGGGGCCAAACGACAACGCGTAAAATGGCTAGTCTCTGTTTCTCATAACTTAGTAAAATTTGAAAATTCTGATGGTATGTTTTCTTAGTGTTGCAGATGTTTCATTCAATGTCAGGCGAACGGTTTTGACTCTAAAATGGACCTATGATGTCGGTATCAAACATTTAGTCGTGCAGTGCGACAGAAATTACATAATGTAAATAGTTATTGCCAGAACAACTGTGAAAATCAACTGAAGTTGTACGAAACAGAGTAAAGAATCATTTTTCCTCGGGGATTAAACCGGTGGCTGGTATACTCGACAGCCGTGACTTTCTGAAGGTTAAGTGAACTAACTCACAGGATGGTCTGCGTCCAGCTCTGAGCCGTACATGAGCACTCTCTGTGCTCGGTCCAGGTCCGAGATCTTCTTGGGGAACCATGGCATGTCTCCAAAGTCTGCAATCACACACGCACACGGTCAGCCATATACTGAAATATATTTCTTCTGAAAACATTCCTTTGTATTGATTTATTTTGCAGGTTTTAAATAAAAACCTATTGTAAACAAACCATTTTTTAAAAATAATTTTCTTTAAAATAAAACTATATAAAATTATTTAACTTGTACCCAGATTGCTTCCAATTTAATTAAATAATTTTATCGAAAATTAGACTGTGGTCTCGAACAATTTATTTCCTTGACGTCAAAATATTACTGAAATGCTATTAGCGGAGTAAGCTGATAACGTAAAGCATAATGAGCAACTTAAAAGGGCGCTTCACCAAATTATTATTTTGTTTTTATTATTTTCAAATGTTATATTTGTACGAGACATGGCTTGATTTGTAGACACATATTGTGATTATTTTTTACTGTACGTAATGGATTTTTTTTTAGATTTCATAGTTTTTTGTAATGGCATATCGAATTCCAAATTCGCATAAACGGTTTTATGCAAGATAGGAAAATCAAAGACTAACCAAAATAAAAAAAAAATCACTCTTAATAACTATGTTGTAGGCTACAAGGTATCCTATACAAAAACAAAAATAAAATATTATTGTATTCTAAGAAACGCAGAAATTGGAAATTAAAATTAAAAAATTCCAAAAAATGTTTAAGCAACAAAAATATTATTTTTCAATCTTTTTAACACATACTCAATTTTATTAGCTATTTAAATTTGCATGCTAATAAGAATGTTAACGAAGTTTGAAAAGCAGGCATTCCTAAGTGTATTTTTCCTTAATGACATGCCAAAATATTATTCTGCAAAAACGTTTTGACCTATATTTGCTATCGAATTGCCGCCTAAATTAGCTCTAAATGATGCTCTATATCGTCCTCTTAAGGCGATGGCAATGAGTGACGTCAGTAAGACTCGTGTAAGTGTGAATGTATGTGCAGCTGTAGGTACCGAAGCTGGCGGCCGCCGACAGGGGTGTGGGTGGCGGCAACTCCTCGCCATCCTCGTACTCTGCCAGGTTGATGGCGGACACCTCCCGCCTCAGCAGTCTCACCAGCTGCTCCATGCGCTTGTTGTCGCACTGCACGTCCACCAGGATCTCGAACTCGGAGGGCCGGCGTGCCGACGGTCGCGACTCGATGTGTAGCACGTTCACGCCCATGTCCTGTACAAACATGTATAGCTACAGCAAACACGTTCTATTTGGGTAGAGTGCTGATCGGCCTGCGCAGTAGTAAATTCCTGATCCAAACATGTACAGATGTCCGTAAAGTCAGGGTGCACTTTTGACCGGTCACAGCAAAGCAACAAAAGAAGATAAATAAAATAAACAGGTTGTGGGGAGGGCAGGATACCGTACTCCGAGTGCAGATTTTTGATTGGACGCTCTTAGGCATCTGCATATCCTGAAGGATTGCACGAAATGAAGCCCTACAATGGAGAAGTGATGGAATGAGAAAGGCGGGGGAAACGGGAGATCCCCGAGAAAACCCGTCGGCCAACGGCGCAACACCACTAACTACTCAGCAGCGGATTCAGCCGTGCATCATGTACGGACTTCCTTGTTGTGCCTACGGTCATGTGACCCTGACGTGTACAATATGGAGGGCGTGTTTATGGAAGTTCAGCTAATGTTTATGCTCATTAGCATTTGTTGACTGTTTTATGTGAAAATTTCGAATTCGAAGACCGTATATCGTACGAATACTGCACCAATGGCTTCATCCATGTGTAAATATATCAAATCCTTATCCGCCACAGTTACAAATTTTCTCTATGGCAAGCTACTAGTTATTCTTTGTTATAAGCGCAGAACTCGGCTGTGTTATGCATCAATCGACCATACGCCAATTGTAAGTAAATTGTTAAATATGTTCCAGTTTTAAAACAGTATAACATATGTATTTAATTCCTCTATCCTGATGTAAATGTTGCCTTTACAAAAACTACGTTACTTTTTGCAATAATGCTCAAAACTTATAGATTTTAATTACATAACTTACAACTAGCACACGGTCAGTTAATGCATAACAATATCCTTGCCTACGATCACGTGATATGTTTGTTACATGCGCAGAAGACTATTATCGCTCTTATATCCACTCTACGGTGCAAACAGCCACACGCACACTTCAAGTAGTGATCAAACGACTCGCATTCCACCACTGCGATCCTATTGGGGCCACTTCCGACCCTCAAATGAGGTCTTTGTCGTTAGTCAACGAATTTTATCGGGGTGCTCACGCGTATCTCGCTCTTACATTCCGCTGATGTTCCATACCCCATGTAATCCTCGCCTATGCTCAAGATCTTTCTCTTTCTTTCTGTCTCTCCCCCGCTCCTTCCCCTGTCTACCCAAGTAGGAACCTTGCCTTGTCCCTTTGTTTGATATTGTTGTACTGGCAGTGGCATATTTTTATACGCAATGTCCTGAAGTTTTTACCACTATGGTCTGTAATTTGCAGATACCTTTTAATAACGCATGATAGGTGACCGTTAGAATCGGCCTATTGAGTATGATGTAGTGATGGACTAAAGTTTTCACTTCTCTTGTTGGTTATTTTACATGACATATCATGCTTTACATGCACGTTTCACGAATACTGGTCAGGATTATAACCCTCAACTCGACAGTGTGTCAATAAAATGTGTTATCATCGTCCTTTTCAAATTGCAACGTTAAATATAAAATCCAGTAAAAATGGAAAGTACGTCGCGATATAGTAGTAGTTTTAACACTTGCCACAACAAAATACACTAGAGAACTGTAACGCTCAAGGTTGGTTCCAGTTTTTCATAAGGACATTGTGTAATTTTTGAAAAGTGTCCTGGATGGAACTACTGGTGATGACAGTAGAGCATCTACAGTTTAGAGGTGACGAAGCTACTGATGAGCGAGACCCCTATCATCCCTCTTGTTTTACGATTACTCAAAATTCAAACAGACGAGACCTTATATTATTAACAGCAAAATGTATTGCTCCAACTTTGCATTTTTCTAATTTTTCTCTCAGGAAATGAACACAAAGCTTAGAATAACTGACTTTTCCTGAAAATAATTTTTTTTAAGTTATTATGCACGTGTAAAAAAACACACACAGAAACACTAGATTTTGTATAATTACTAGAGACCCGGACATTTCGTGAATTCATTCGAAGAGACACTATATTTCTAACTGCTGTGTATGAGAGTAACTTCCGTGATTGTGTCAGTGTTTAAGAAATTCGTCCTTGAGGACTGTGAGCTAATAGCAGAGCTGCATGAGAACACGCACTGACTCCCGCCACACCTTGTCATATGTACAACTGACCACTCACTGGAGCAGCAGCCAATTTACAAGTAGCTGAAGACACACTACATACAGGACTGTGGAGTCCAGCCGGCTGGTCGTTGAACCCGCTACATTTTCGGGTCTCTAATAATTACTGAATAGTCATACTCATAGGAGTTGAAAAATTGTCTCTTTACTGGAGCGTTATAGTTTTACGACTCTGTGTGTATTTTTGTACATAACTGTTACTGAGTGAATCTGGTTTTCTATAAAAGGTGAGGATAGCTGTTATCTTAAATTTTATATCATAAGGTCGCTGCCTACTCAAGAGCCGTGGCGTGGGCGTGGAGAGCGATTCATATTCGGTAGTGCACAGTATTTTTTTTTAAATGAAATCGGTTTCGAACAAAAAAGTTTTCTGCATTACGTAGAGGATAATATTGCTATAGTAGGCTAATACAAATGCAGGGAAAAAAATTGTATGATATGATGTTTTCGTGTGTTCTTTTTACATTCAAAATACTTATTTGTTCATAGTTTCCAGGTTCTTTAAAGACGCCCTAAAATCGTATAGCAATGTGAGTAAGTTCCACAGGTACTGAGCTACATAGAATGTATTTCAACATGTGTATCGCTGCTCCCACCAGAGCTCCGAAGTGGGCCGACCGTAGCTCAGTTGGCTGCCGATCCCCCGTAGCTCAGTTGGTTGAGCGACCGACTTTGGTGCGAGGGGTTCTGGGTTCGATTCCCTGGTCAGGCTGGGTGTTAATTTGTGTTTGTCCATTGTATCTCAAACCTTGTCACCATACAAATTGTCTCACGGAAATTACTGGGGTCACTCGAAATATGTCAAACCTCAAGGGGCGGATGGTTGGTGCAGTGTTGATGCGGAAGATTCCGCATCGCCACTGCACCTAACATTTTCAATAAAAAAAAGTTGGTTGAGTGACCGACATGGATACAAGAGGTTCTGGGTTCGATTCCCAGGTCTGGCTGGGTGTACAAATTGTGTTTGTCCGTTAGAGTCATTTCAATTGTAAGAGTCACCAACAACTGTCTCAACTGGGGAATTGTCAAATAATAAAGCGGTAAAGGGGGGACGTTTGGCTCGTTGGCGATGTTGCGAACTCGCCTAGGAGCCTAACATTAAAAAAAAAAGTTGGTTGAGCGGCCGACCTTGGTGCGAAGTGGCTCTGGGTTAGATTCTCAGATCTGGCTAAGTGTGAAATTTGTGCTTGTCTGTTCGAGTCAATTCAATTGTCAATTGCAACAAAAACTGTCACAACTGGATAATTGTCTAATAATAACGTTGTAAAAGGGCGGATGTTTGGCTCGTTGGCGATATTGAGATCTCTCCAACGAGCTTATTTTTTTTTTTAAGATGGCAGAATGGTCAGACCAGGGCGATCTGGGTTCGATTCCCGGAGTAGTCGATCCCCGGATTTTCGCATGTGAGAATCGTGCTGGACGATGTAGTTTTCTCGGGGATCTCTCGTGTGCCCCGCTCCTTCATTCCAGCACTACTCCATACTCACCTCATGACACCACTCACCAGCGCTAAAGACCTCGATGTAAAGTGCTCGCCAAAAATCTATCTCACTCAGCTCAGAGTTAGGCAGCGTTTGAAAGAGGATGTTCACAAGCAGTGTTACCTTCTTTCCCAATGTATCATCTTCAAACGCTGTTTAGCGGAAGCTTTGTACGACAAAACTACCTCACAAGAAATAAACAGAATTCAATACAAAGTTTTTTTTTTTTAGCTGCCTAGATATCGTTTGCTTACGTCCAACATCAGTTTATTCTAGATAGTTCATTTCACTGCTGTCTGTCTCCGCTAAATTCGCAGTGTTTAAAATTCAGTAGAGAAAAAAAAATGTATCTAGCCATATTGACAGATTGAAATCACTACTATGGCATTACTGGGCACAGTGTAGATGCTTGCAAAATAAGGTAGCGTACATTTGAAACCTATTTCGAATTTGTTGAATCAGATAAGTAAGGTGACGGCTAGTAGTCAACACCAACACTGCATCTATGAATGTTAAGGAGAATGTAGTGCCGACATGTTGGATTAAAATTATTTTTTTACAATTATTGTTTCTGTTTCATTTATAAAAATTCACTTGACAAACTGTACTATTGTGGACGTACGCCACTGCGATATATGTCGTCTTAGAAATCTTAGAATGAAACTGAGAAAAATAAACAACATAAACTAAATAAAGAGAGAGAGAGAGAGAGAGAGAGAAAACAAGCCTAGTTGGCTGTAGTCAACACATCCATAAACCCAAACAACACAACATGAAAGATCCCGCAAGGAATTAGTCAACAACAAATAAAGGAAAATAATAATAAACAACCGAAAATATAAAAGGTCGAAATACAAAACAAACTAATGTATAAAACTCAGAACATCACAATTAAGAAAGCACAGACAATACTGGGACGAAACAATAATGGACACAAGACAGGATAACAACTACTACGTCACAGACAACACACAACGATGAAGACACAAAAGAACACAGTATATTTCCAAAGGCTGACTTTTCACGACGTTTCGGGAGCTGACATCTGCTCCCGTCTTCAGGTGAAGTAAGAGTGAGCAGATGTCAGCTCCCGAAACGTTGTGAAAAGTCGGCCTTTGCAAATATACTGTGTTCTTCTGTGTCTTCATCGTTGTGTCGTCTGATATCTTGTCTGTGACGTCGTCGTTGTTTTCCTGCCTTGTGTTTATTATTGTTTCGTCCCAGCATGGTCTGTGCTGTCTTAATTGTGATGACCTGAATTTTGCAAATTATTTTGTATTTCGACCTTTTATATTTTTGGTTGTTTATTATTATTTTCCTTTATTTGTTGTTGACTAATTCCTTGCAGGATCTTTCATGTTGTGTTGTTTGGGTTTATGGATGTGTTACTACAGCCAACTAGACTTGTTTCTATCTTTTTTGTTGTTGTTGTTTGTATTTCTCAATCTCATTCTAAGATTTCTAAGACGACATACATCACAATGGCGTATGTCCACAATAGTACAATTTGTCATTCTGTCCCGTTGAAAGAAACATTCAAAGAGATTAAAAATTTACTTGTTTAAAACATAACATATGTATCGATGGAATTTCTGACGTGACAAAAAATCGTATGCTAGTTCTACGGCATCTGAAACCGTCCAAAGTAATTAATCAGTATTATATTCTGGATATTTATACAGGCTAGACTTATAAGGCATTCCATCAATTTATATTTAAATAAACAACGTAGTCTTATTTGTGATGAAACACAAATATATTTGGTTTTAAAAAATTAATGAATCTCAGTTGACAGCTGTCCTTCCCCTTAACAGACACTTATAGTTTTGGTTTCTGATGACCTTGTATTGGGGTGTGCGTATAAACGCTTTTCTGCTAGAGTAAAACTATTAAAACCCTATATGTATACAGGATAAGTTTGAATAACACTTAACAAAAGCTGGCAGGTGATTCCTTAGGAAAAAATAAGACGAAAATGTAAGAACAACTTTTCCCGCAATTGATTATTTAGAGAGCTGTGCGCCCCAAAAGTATAATTTTGAAATGATTGAAATAAAATATTTAGAAAATAATTGCGATTAAGTGACTAATATGAATGAAATGTGAAGTGTCGTGTAAATGGGTAAATAATAGCAATGCAGTGTCCGTCTATCATCATATACGTCCCGTATGTAAAGGATTGTCTACCTGCCAGGCCACGCGCTTTCTGTTTTGAATAATGTCATCACGAATTACTCGCAATCGGTTCACTTGAGAGTGTTCGGACAGGACGACCTTTTTTGTTAATTTTAACGTGCTGATTCTAAATACAAAAAAAAATTTCTTACAAGTGTTCGTTAATAAGTTTCATGTAAACGCGGGGTGGCAACCCTTATTTCCACAATGAAGGGGGTTGTTCTTTCCAAACACATTTCCCGAGGTTGATGATCTCCATTATTAAAAGACTAATCGCCCTTGTGTCGCCTGGTCGCAATTATTTTCTAAAAGGTTTTATTTAAATAATTTTAAAATCCGACTTTGGTGGGGGGGGGGGCGACGCTCCCTTAATAATCAATTTCGAGAAAAGTGGTGCTTACATTTTCATCTTATTTTTTCCTAGGAATCGCCTGCCAGCGTTTGTGAGTGTTATTCAGACTCACCTGTATATTAAGTGTATGGATGGACCAAATAGGCATATCCAGCTTCAATGACTTCGAATAGGCCTACGTGATATCCCCTTACGGGATCTGTATGCAGATACGAGTCAACACAATGATTCAAGACGTCCACGGGACGGTTGGTTTTTCAAAGATGGCGTGGCAGCAAAAAAAAATGCTGAGTCAAGCCATAAAAGTACGCTCAAAGTGTAAATCAATCTCGTACCATACACGCTGCTGGAGAATGGTCTCACGGACTAAACATACAAATATACGTGATGTATTTAACACAGTGTACTGCGGTGGTATGTGAACTTTATGAGTGTTCGAAACTGCGTAAGGGCGTTAAAATGTTCCAGGTGATTAGCCCCAGGGGTGTAGTGAACCAGATAAACTAGATCCGTATACAGCAGTGAACATGTGACGATGTAATATAGCAACCGTGCCAATTCGGTGGTAATATCTGAACAAAATAAATAATCGTACAATACTTAATACCCTAATCACCAGCTGACCTGATAATATAACACGAAATTGTCAGCAATATCATATTATTTTAATTGAGCGTTTTATTGCTGTTTTTTTTGTCTCCAATAACGCAGTGCGCTCCAAAAATATTATGCGTAACTTTATTTAATTGATAGCTTAACTAAAGAGATCATCAGTTTCATTTCTTTACATTCAAGGTATAGAAATTGTAACTGATAGATATGTGATTTTCAATTGATTGATATAATTGGAACATTACGGTAACATTATTTTCTTTTTTAACAAAATCCTCATATTCACATAATGAAATACTGGTAACTCTGGCAAAAATTTGTGAACGTTAAAACACTTTCATCCTGACATCACTGGACCAAGCCAGCACGTAATTAACATTCAGTGTATTCCGTGAGAGTTTGCTAGGTTACTATCGGAAATTTCCTGGAAAGTAACAATACAACGTCAGGGAATCCAGCGACAATTTTTTTTCTCCAGGGACCGTTCGGACATGAGATCCCATCGATGCCAAATTTTTCCTCACAGATCTTAAATATCCCTTTCAAACGAGATTAGCTAGCAATATGTGGTTTCTCTAGGCAATCGTATCAGTCTTCCTTATTGAAAGTCAATCTTGACGATAGTATCTGACGATGTGCAAAATCGCTCAGCACCGAATTTAGCAGCATTTTGCGCGTTCGGAGACAGCAGATTCAATCGAAGTAGTGTTAACATTTTGTAAATGTAATAATGTAAATTTCTACACAACCGTTTACTTGAAATGCTTACATAATTCCCACACACACACTCTCTCTCTCTCTCACACTCACTGGAATTAAAACACAATAGCATGTAAAATTTTATAACCAACTAAATTTGACATAAAGTGAAATCATTACAATTTTTTTAAATTATTCTTTTACTCCGCTTGGATTATAAAGCATTAAGATTTTTACCTGACACAATTTTAAGTAGTCCATTGCTTTTAGTGAAAGGAGAACCGCAAAAAAAGATTATTCCCGTGTAGAGTACAATTGAAACTCTTCGACATTGCAGGGCATATATTCGCGCGTGGCCACGCTCACACAAAGTTTTGAGTCAAACAAAATCCGTCCGTCATTGTTTGGTTCATCTTTGTATATACAAGACACGTCAAATACATGAAATTAGCGAGTATTAATAATTTAAATACTGTATCGATATTTTTTTGTGTAAAGTGTTTTATCGTGTTTGTCTCCGAATACAGCATCATTAAATTCACCTACAAATACTGTTTTTAATGCGAACTGTCACGTATTTTTCAAAATAACTCTCTGTTAGCTGTAATTATAAACCACGGTGTGCACAAACGTTACGGTTTATGCTGGAACAATAAAATGTGATGTGCATTTGTGTATTTCCATACAAATGAGTAATTTTTTCAACCAAATATTTTATTACCAGGCGTAAGTACTTCGTCAACTTAACTACTTATAACAATGGGTTAACAAAATAATTTCAAAATATAGGTGCTACGCGGCAAGTTCAGCCATATAGAAACTCAACTATTGAAAAAGTTGCAGTGGAAATGATTTATTTAGTACTGTATAATTATTTAAAATAAAACAACAAAAGGTAGCATATTTATTTTAAATAACAGAATGGTACTAAAGGTACAGTTTTCTGTGCCTTAAGACAAAATTTGCATTTTTATAAGGTTGAATTTACCGTGCGGCACGTACAGATGTGCATCGATTAGTATCTTGTTCAGGTAGTGAAATATTTCCTTATATCATATACATATTAATTTGGCACTATTCTAAAAAAAATTTTTTTTTGACAACGATACACTGTTCAGTGGAAAAAAAATGTTTCTGAAAAAATTTATCGGTGCTGTTAAATTTATTGTTATTGTTATTGCTTTACTTTATTCAACGTGCATGAAGTTATGGATAATTCGTGAAGATAAACGTTACACCAAAAAAGAGGCTCATTGCTGAACAGAGTAACTGAAGTGGGAACGAGCGAAGGAAACAGTAACTACATACGTCAGTTACAATACGGTGAGTAAGACAGCACACAGGCCGGACAAAGTGTTGTCGAAAAGTACAATATTTCTGCAGAGGCGGTCGTTTGAAGTCTACGTCGAGTGTCTCTTTGTCCCGCTGCGATAAGGCTCTTTGAGGAACGGCTGTCAGGCTGGACACTGTGACACGTTACAGAACAAAGGACAGTCGGAAAACCAGCTTCTCTCTGGGGCCCCTATCAATTACGTCAAGTAGTGGTTATCCAGACAGGTCCAACATTCACACCGGTTTAATTGTTAGAATTTTAGTTCCTTCGCCGCTATTAGCCATTAAACTGGTATCATATTGACCGCAAACTTCTCACATGGATCATTGGACTAATAGTACACTTTTAGCCATCCGTAAAAGTGTTAAACCTATTCTGAATCCGAATGTTACAAAATTCTTGATAAATGTAAGCTCGTCACTTTGTTGTTTGGAACGTTTCTGCAAACAAACAAATTTTAGAACATTTTTCAAAATATCGAAATGAAAACGATTTGGGTTAAATGTGTATTTAAAAAATACTTTTAATTCAAGTCATGTCTAATTGAAAGATTAGGTCCGTACAGCCAAAATGTGCAAAAACTACACAGTGAAGTGAAGAAATTCTTCTCAGTTTTTAATAGCGAGGTTTTCAACATTGGTGAGGTATGGTATGAGGTGAAAACGGAGCAGCGTCGGAATGATGGGGTTGGGGAATCGGGAGATCCCCGAGAAAACGTTCCTACCAATTACATCGACCGGCACGATTCCCACATGCGAAAATACGGGGACGGACCCCGCCGGGAATGGAACCATGATTGCCTTTGTAACTACACTGTGACCGTTACGTATCGGGTATCTGCTGTCTTAAGGCCTTGTTACCGAGTTTTGCAGTAATTTCG
>PNEQ01110241.1:15567-31165 GCA_003012365.1 Medauroidea extradentata
AGGAATTTTTTTTTTTTTTTTTTTTGCTGGCGAATGGTACATTATTTTAAAGAACGCGACCGTAGTATTGTGATTCGTGTGATTGCACATTGGCTCAATTTTTTTCAAAACTTTTGGTTAAAAAATATTTGAGTTATTGGCACCAGTCCGAAAAAAACTCGGGAACAAGCCCTTAACAATAAACAGCTGAACAATCTAGCTAATAAAAAGGATGGTCTATTCTTATGTGGCTCCAAAAATGGAATGGCGGTCACTTCTAAGCAGAGATATTACTTCACTTCAAACATCAGTGACATTTAGTAATAAGGTATTGTTCCTTCTGCCGATATTAACCGTGGTGTACGTGCCGCTGTAAGTTTTGGATTGGGCCAATTTACTACCAAGAAACCACTCCTGTTCCTGGCGCTGTGAAATGATTATGCCTGCGCTTAATATAGGTTGGTGTTTTGAAAGCGAAACAGTTTTCACGACTCATTGAAAATTTTCTGGCTGCAGTGAATATAATTTTTAGCAATTTTCCAAAGTCTCAATATTGTCTGTCACGTCGATTATAATTGAAGTAGTAATCTGAGAAGAGGCAAATTACATTTTATAAAAAGCAGACGTACAGTTTAACTAATATCAATTACTTAGGCCTATTTAGTTACTTATTTATTCACATTACGTAAGCTCCGCCGAATTCAAAGAGACCCTTTAATTATATTCGAAATGGGCGAGATATTTAGGTATGTGTTTCAGACACGGAATTCGATATAAGACTGCACATACATATTTTTAAGCGTTATTCGAGACCTGTATAATACGGAAAATAGTGTCAGAACCATTCGCGTACACTAAAATATATGGCGAACCACCACTGGCTCACCTCGCCTAGTCGGTCTAACTAAGTCGTGGTTTTCATCACCCGGTGCCCTCCGTGGTTCTAAACCTGCCTCCGAGCAAACCATCCATCATCATCATTATAACGGACGATGTTGGTATACATCCCCGTGTTTGCCACATTGCCTACCCCTCAAGCTGCTCGCCTTCAGTTTTGAATACGAATTTTGAAAACGATTTCTCCTAAACTTTTCACCTACGAGTGCTCGAATAAGACGACCTCTTGTATTAGTCATAAGCCCTGATTCGTAAGTCATCTGAACAAATCACTTCCAGCTAACTGTTACATATTGTTCGTATAAATACACAGCGGCAGCCCTATTTTTCTGATTACAGGGGAATGTATTACGAATCGCATTTTCAAGTAATAAAATCTTCGTTTATTATTGCATGACTTTCCAAGTTGTAACTTAATGGCAATTGGTAACCAATACTTACAAATATTATTATTTCAAATATATAATTTTGGGGACTCGTATCAACTTTAATACACATTTTAAGGGAAAGTAACTCATACATTTTCGTCGAATGATAACGTCAGGAATGACCTACCTGAGTTTGTTTGTGTTGTTCGGAAAATGGCTGTACTTCTATATTAAAATTACTGAATGTCTCAGTCGTATATATAAAGAATGTTTCAGTCACTTACGTAAACATGTTTCAAAACTCACCCGAAACAGGCTATTTTGGGATGTAAATCCTTGCTAGGACTTCTTAATAACACAGCTATAGCAAGAAATTACTTCCTTCTTACACTTTCATCAAGATAATCATGCTGTAGTTTGTCGGCTTGTTCTCAAACATGCTGTGTACACATATTTCGTGGTTAAACACGATATTTCTTCTTACTGCCGTGGATTAAGATAACACGACGTATCAGTTAAACGTCGTAATAACATTTGGCGCCTGTAAAAATTTGGTAAATCATAACGTAATAGTTATTGATACCTACAAGGTTAATCATAATAGAGACTAGAATTTTCGGATAAATCACATTACTGATAATAGCAAGTAGCATCTGGTTACTGTAAAACGTGGAACATCCCGCTGAATTGCATTAGAATTTCTTCTTTCGTTTGAACAAATAATTATTTTTGACGTATATACTTTAGTACAAACTTGAAAAAAAAATCTGTTCATTAAAAGAGAATCGTTCAAGCTTCTAGAAAAAAATTATAGTTTGCAAGTTGAACAAAGTTTTTAATGATGCCAGGCAGTAGGTTTTGGTGCCGCGCGTCCCATTACAATTCTTAATATTCTGCACGGCTAAAAAAAAGTTTGAAGAAAACCCGCACAACTTGAAAGCGTTCTTTCTTATTTTGACTTTTTTTTCTCTCTCTGGTAAATCACATTGTAATATGTCTGTCAGACAAGTAAGTTTCTCTAGCAATTTCTTGAGTGTCGATAAGGAAATTAATATCGAGCTAATATAACATCTAATTAAATTCGGACTATCCACGTACTGCAATGATCGATTTCTAAGGAAAAAAACAACTGTCGCACTTAATACCGTATTTCTACAACCGATAAATACACCGTTTTGTGGTTTCTGATACGTTAATTTGTGTATAAATTAAATGGCTGCACCGTTTAGTTATGAGTTTTAAAGAAAATGACATATAAAATATAAAATACCAAGCAGCTTATCACGCTCCGATAGGCAGACTTTCGACCTGGGACCTGTAGTGTTGGCGTTCCCTGAGAGATGACGTGAAATGAGGCTCTACAATGGAGCAGCATCGAGATAGAAGGGCTAGAGAAATGTGGGTATCCCGAAAAAAAAACTCGCCCTGCCTGGAATCTAACCCTAATAGCCTCTGTAGGTGTGGGGCGGGTAGTGTAATAATTACACCACCGCGACCCCAATTACTCATATAACGAATGAAATGCGCATACTCGTCTCGCAGACGGAGACTTGAAGATGAAGTGACTGAAACCACGCAACAACCAACAACATAGCTGATATTACCACAATAACGTACACCTGCTGCTAATTTTGCATCTTTAAAACTGTTTCAGTAGAAAAATATGTTGTTTATATAAACACATCATTTCAGAAATCTTACATACAATAAAAAGTGACGGAGAATCATAAGGAATTCAATAAATAATAACTTCATTTCAACATTTCCATCCTGATGCATAAAACAAGATGTAGAAGCATAAAAGAACAGCTGAAGTTTTTTTTTTTTTGTTTTGTTTTGCTAAATAAAAAGAAAAAAGTTGTACGACACGCAAAAGCCATTTGCTCTTGTCTATGTCTTCCCCCTCCCCAAAAAGTTACAATAAAATCAACAAAATTTCCCCCCTCCCCGAAAAAATTTCTCTAGTTAAAAATGTTTGTTTTAAAATTACTATTAGCTTGATGTCACTATACCGATTCTTGAAAAGACGTTTACACAATTCCTAAACACCCAAAATTATAGTAGGTAGTTTAATCAGAAATTCTATAAAATACTCTTTAAGATGTGTATTTTTGACGTTGTACATATATTATTTTTTATGAATTTTGGGACAATGTATAGAATTATTTATTTAAATGAAACTAACGACCATACATTCCACGTAATTCAAAGGTTTGGTCTTTACTGAACGAGAAACTTTGCCTTATGTTACACGCAGGCTAAGATTTCCAACAAGAGATGACCTCGCGTCTACCTTCATAGTGTAATTTTCATGGCGAATTTTACTGTTTAGCAAGAAGTTTACTTGTTATAGCTTAGTTGTTATAGAAATGATTACATTCTTAATGTATGCCTGTTTAACGCTCCGAGACAAGGAATATTTTAATGGTGACGAAATGATCAATAAACAAAATTCCTTTCTCTTGAGAGAACTATGCATCTAACACCTTGCAGTGGTCGTACCCTCCATGCCTTAGTGGCAGTCAAACACGGCGTCGTGTTAACTAACCCACTTGGTGCAAAGCAAACGATCAACGCAGTAGTTCATAAAGTTTATAGTGAATTTTTGTGTATTTTACTTTAAGTATAAAATTTCAACAAATTCCAGCACTTTTCTGCATTTTAGACCCGAATTTATGGTAACTACAAATAGAATATATAAAGCGATAAATTAAATATAGAAACTAGTAATACTTTCTACTTAAATTACAGTTAAAACGAATAGTATTTAAGTTTATAAAACACGTATAGTTTTTTTTCTTTCCAAGAACATGTAGACCCTAACTCTATTAATTTTCACTTTGCTAGCAAATTTACCGTGTAATTTATATTAATTTTTCTTGAGAAATCAGTCCCTCGAAGAATGGACTGTCAATATCCTTAATGTACATACTCCTGTGATAACGACCGAGATGTGCTGGAATAAAACAAAATCATAGCCGTTGAAGTAGAAGTTCTGTTGACATATGGACAGCAGTCATATTTAGTGGGTACTAGTCATAAACAATGTGTTAAACTCACACAGCTTTACCAACATATCCGACAGAGATGGTGCTTCCTGTAGTTTTAAACATAATTACCACAGCATGCAACTGGATTCCTTTAACATAAAAAAGTAATTCAATATAACTAGTTTACGATACATTGAACATTTTTTAGACAGCCCAGACAAGAAAAATAATAAAAAATACTGTGCTTTGGTCTCAGTCTTTACGGTACCGCGTATTACGTGCACTGTTTTACTTATATTACCAAGTAGTGGGACATAACAAGTTGGCTAGAATGAAAATATCAAGGCCCTTATTCATAGCCGTTTTTGATCCGGACTAGTACGGGATCATCCTCGGACTATTTTTTTTGTCGTATTCATAGACGCGAACTAACGCTAGTCCGAGGATCATCTTGTGTTAGTCCGGTCTAACTTTTAGTCCAGACCAAGGGTAGGTTTAACGATGGACTAAGTAAAAAATAAACATGGTGAACCATTAAAATATATACGCTGGTTATAGAATATAATGAATGTTAGAAACTAAGAAACATATTCTAAGTCGACGTTGATAATACATTTCGTCATAAGCACTAGTTACTTAAGGGCGCGGTCTACCGCAATTTTCATCATCATTATTTTATTTTGTATTTGTACCAGATATTTTTTTTTCTTGTTTTAGACACAAAATGTGACTAATGTTGGCTCTAATTAAATTTTTTTATCTCTCATAGTTCGCGTAATGGCTTGTTAAAGTCATATTTTGCATGTTTCCGTTTTAACGACTACACTAAAACCAACTGATATACCAAACTAAAAAAATCACAGTGGATAAAGACATTGCAGGCTACAATTAAATGCTCGTATAACTAAAGAATAAAAATTATTTGTATTTTTTAAAAATTTATTGAATTTTTTAAAATGTTTACTTTTAGGTTCAGCATTTTTTAAAAATACAAATAATTGTTATTCTTTAATTTTATGAGCATGTCATTGTAGCCTGTAATGTCTTTATCCACTGTGATTTTTTTGAGTTTGGTATATCAGTTGGTTTGAGTGTAGTCGTTAAAACGGAAACGTGCAAAAATATGACTTTAACAAGCCATTACGCGAAAACTATGAGAGATAAAAAAATTTCATAAGAGCCAAATTTAGTCACATTTTGTGTCTAAAATAAGAAAGAAAATATCTGGTACAAATAAAAACTAAAAAAAATGGTGATGAAAATTGCGGTAGACTGCGCCCTTAATTTAAAACAGTCAGATTCAAACTTTGTGAGCAAAAAACTCGTACTGGGTGTTTATTGTGCAGTGTAGGACATTTAAATACAGTAATAATATTTAATTAGGTCTAAGAAGATGGGAATCATTGCTATAAGCAACATTTAACCATACATATTCTATCTGCATAAAAAGGACTTTGCAAACATTATAACACGTATTTATTTACTCTTATATACATGTGGCGTGGTATATGAAAGTTTGAGGGTTCAAATCTTGTCTGGTGAAAAAATGTGTGTGCCCTAAATTTGTTAATTTTGATTTGTACATAACAAAAATAATGCAGTTTTCTTATTGGTGCATTTTTTCAGCACATTCTGTCATTAAACAATGAATTCATTCAACTTCACGACTGTAAATCCTGTAATGTTCAGTACGGAAACCTCTATTTGCACACACTATTCTTACACATATTTCGTACGTTTTTACGCGGAAAGTTACTGGTAAATTTTCTTGTTAGTTCTTCACATAATGCCACAGTACATATCGTTCTTAATAAAATTTCGAATAGTGAAATATGCATGATCATGTACTGGTAGTGTAAGATTAACCAGATATATTAGCTTTGAATCCTGCTCTGCTTTTACAGTATGTGTTAAGGATTATTTTTCATTCATACTCATCTTTCATCAACAGTAGTTTAACTTTTTGTTTTAAAAGGTGATTTTTCTTTACCGCAAATAAATTTATGTTTGTTATGATTTTACTGTCAGTTTGGAAGTAATATCGAGTAAACGAATATAATTTCGGTTTCCTGTGACTATTAATTTTGTAGTAGACAAATTAAAAATATGGTGTATTTCACGAAGATTTGAACTCACGAAAATTAGAAAGCGAAAATGTTACCACTGCTCTGCAGAAGCCATATTAGCAACGTTACCTATATAAAACACTTTACTTGTCACTTTATTTACAGCATTAATATCTTAATAAAGTGGCTAATTGGTACAAAATATACTAACATTATCCCAATATATTCACTGTATGACATAACTGAAACGATATTTCGGAGTAAATGTCATAGAAATACAAATTATTTTCACTAGTGAATGCTTGCCTGTTTGTTAGAAACTGAAGTGCGCATGCGCGAAGCATCTGGCAACAGTGTACAAGGCTGATCCCGCGACTATCTCTAGTCCGGCGTTAGTTAGCGTTCATGAATAAGGTAACACTTAGTCCGGACCGAGTCAGGACCAACTCTGGACTAACTGTCACAAGATGGTCTCAGAATCATCTCGGAACTATCTCACGACTGTGAATAAGCTCCTAAGACTTTAAGAATGGGTAGTAGATAAATAAACGCTGAAAACATCAGTTGATTTTTACGCTTTTTTCGAAGCCAATATGGATAAAGTACTCAATGACAATCCTAGATAATGGTATCTGCCAACTTTATGAGTAAATAATTATTCAGAATCACTAATTCGTTACGCGTGATCTCTTGCGCCGCAATTAAAAGCACGAGGTTCCGGCGTCAGAGATTGTGCCTCAGAAGTTCGTAACACTGGAAACAATTTTGTTTAAAACGTTGGCTAAAACTATTGTCTAGGATTGCTATTGTTTAATTTTAGCAATTTGGCTTCAAGAAACCTACAGTTATAGATTAATGCTTATAGCGTTGAATTATGTACTACTCCCTCTTAAAAATGCTCGCTAAACTTAAGCATCGTATAGACAAATATTATGGCTGTTTCTTATAAGGAGGACTGTTAACAACCCGTCAGAGTGCTATGATGGTAATACGAAGGTTATCTATGAGAAGTGATTTGTAGTGACGTGTATGCTGACCTGGAAGACCTGGAGGGCCCTGGCCAGCCCGCCGACCTGGTTCTTGAGGGAGAAGACAACAGAACTCCTGGGGTCGCCCGATGTCTCGGCAGCAGCCGCCTGTCCGCTCGCCGGCTGCAACACAACGTACACAACTCCGTCAGTGTGCCGTGCTTGCTCCTCAGAAGTACTGGGACACCTGGATTTCGCTCAAATATTTTGGTACTTCTTTGTTTCAATGCCTTATGTACACACCTGCAGCTCTGCCTCGTGCATGGTTATTGGCAGCGCCTCTTTGTGTAGAGGCGCCGTTAATTATAATTGTGTCAACCAGAACAAAGTTACTGCGACACCACACGTCTGTTATTAGATTCCAAGACGCTAAGAATTAAAAACAGCCAATCATTGACCCCGAAGCAGAGCTGAAGGCGTACACGTAAGGCCCTGAAACAAAGTGGTGCAAATAATTTGTCGCAAAAAACAGGTGCTCCTGCTCATAAAGCACGAATTCCTCACGCCTCTCGCCCACATGTACAAGCAGCAAAAGGGTTTAAAGCGAGCTCTGGTTTCCCAGAGACTCCACCACACATCCCTTCTTATAAGCAGGGACACCAGATTTTGATGAAAAAGAGTTTTGAACCAACTTGTTACATTGTCGTACACGCACATTTGCAGCTCTGCTTCGGGGTTATTGGCAGAGTATTTTTATACAGAGGCGTTACTCGTTTGACCGCGCCAATCAGAACAGGGTTACAGAGATACAACATGTCTGTGATTTGCGAGAATATCCAAGAGGCGCGGGAGTTAAAAAGCTAAGCTCCAGTCGGGACAAAAAAAAAATCAAGACCATTGAAGTATATAACGTTGATAAAATTAAGTCTCAATATTTCATTAAAATATAAAATATTCATAAACTGATAATTAACTAGCTTTACATTTTATTTAAGGGAAAAATTATTAAACTAATACGACACCTAGAAGAATGCAGTGTAGTTTTCAACCATTTTGTGATATTAATTTTATCCCAAACAGTTAAAATAACAACACTAATTTACATATTTACTATTTATAACATTCTGATGTTGATAGTTTTTTATACTCGAACTTAACCAGATCAACAAAATAAAATTTTGAGTTTCAGAGTTTTTGACTTTTTGTGTAATTGTATTTTTAAATTTTGTACTGGTATTTTCATTTACTTATTTAGGAAAGTATGTACGCAAAAATTAATTTTGACAACACAATAATAAAGTCAAGGAACCTGAGAAAACATTTAATAGACCTGTGGACAATTTTTATTACAGAATATATCTCGCGTTTATAAAATATCTTGTCTCCAAATGACGTGATGATCGATGCATCGCCAGCATGACGAATAAATAACCGTAAAACATATTTTTGTATGTATATTCATAAAGTATTTCGCGGGAGTTCAGGAGAAGGTAATCGGTAAATATTCAGTTTTCACATCGCTTGCACGAACCAAGAAGTCGAAGTCAGCTGACCGCTACAACATCCGATTGATGCGCCGTTAGGAGAATTCGGAGCACGAACAGGTGAAGTAAGGTGTTTGCCAACGACGGATCAAGATTCCAGTTTTACCCAACCAGCAACATTATATAGGCTACATCTACACAGACTTGTTCTGTAAAACCGTGCAAAGTACGTGGAAAGGGACCTGAGAGTAAAAGTTACAGGAGGTATTATAAAGTACTGAAATACAGTACATCCACTTACAAAGCAATGTGTTTTATGAGTTTGTCACTAACCAATGTTAATAGAAAAATTAAATTAAACGGTGTGTATGCTTGCGCGTATGCTAGTGTATGTGTGTAAGTTTGTATCTGGAATAAATAAATGGAATTTCGCAGAAAGTTGTACAGATAATTTTTATTTATTTGCAGTCTTTGTTCATTAGCAGAAACAGGAAGTAAGCATGCGATTTTTAGTGACTATCACAACTATTTTTGTCGAGTCCATGGGAAACAACATTAACTTATATATTTAATATTATGTACATTTTTTTCCCCTAATTTCGTTGCAATCAGACCATTGCCAATTAAAATATAAACATAAAAATATTTATTTGTTTCTTTGTAAAAACATTAAAATCTTAGTAGTTCCAAGAATAGTCGCTAGAATATGCTTCTCTGTACTTAGTTGTTATGGAGGTAAGTTCGTGATAGCATAATAGCATTGGCAATGAAACAAGAGACGTGTAGGCGTGACAAATTGTTCAAGAAACTTCGATATTTACCCACATCGGAACATATTTTAATTAAAGTGTTTAAAAAGCGCATCGTATTGCAGACAGAAATTTAAAACAATTTAAAAAGTCATCACAAGTACCCGTTCAATGAGGAATGAGCAGAAACGTAAATAATTTCAAAACAGTGAAATAAGTACAGAGGTGAGACATCTAGCGATGAACAGGACGTAAACCTCGCAACTTGGCCGTCATTGTGAAACTGGAGAAAGGCTTCCATGTCTCTGCTTGTAGCAATAGCGTGGTAGTAGCTAATGGGTTAATGTACTACACTATCCAGGTCACTGAGTAAATTTTCGTATTATCAATTAGATTTCGTGTAGTATATACGATAACAAAATAAACTGGTAGAAATGCGTTTACTTATACAGTGTGCTACTGAACAACCCCGACAAACTCCGGCAGGTGATTCCTTATGAAAAAGCAAGCAGAAATTATATTTTGAATTTTTCGCCTAAACTTAATGTTAAGGTAGTACTGAGTCTCTGAATATCAAAATTTATAATCGTATTTCCCAAAAATATAGGAAACTAAATTACAAAAAGAAAACAATATTTTCAGCATTTTTAACGCCGTTGGGACTTTCAAACCAACAGCAAATTCTACTTGGTACCTTCACCCTTATGAAAATAATATGGGTGGCTACCTTCTAATTGTATACAACTTTTTTACCGTCAGGATTTTCGATCATTTGAAGATGGTTTACTGAGAAAGTGTAACAAAAAAATTCCACTTGTTGCAACTGTCTTGGACATACCGTTTATGCTTAAAAAAAAAAAAAAAACCTTGAATATTTGCGCAGACATACAGAGCCTAGAGCATAGGCAAACCTGCGAACATCCATGTGATGTGTGCAGCATATAGACGACAGATTTTTTTTTTTGGCGAGCCCCCAAATCCCGCTACGCCAACGTGAGCCCCTGCACAGTTCTGTGGGCCCTCCGGCATGCATGTTAGTATCTAGGCCAAGTGGAGGATAGGATGCGTCTCAGGGCAAGCCCTATACGCCTTAGGTCGGGTTTAACCTGTAGAATGGTCGCATGCATCGCGGCTAAGCAGGGTTGTCTGGTATCATGGCCTTGTGTTGGATAAATCTGTACGACAGTCGCAGAGGTTAAATTAATTCCTTTATAGGAGCAATAGCAGGAGATAGTAGGGCAATAGTTAGTTAGCGAAGATAGACTTGGTATGAATTAAATGTACGGTGAAATGAAATGAGTCGGCCCGCTACTGGGATATAACCAGGGTCGTATCGTAGTCATACGTCCCTGGTGGCGGATGACAGAACTGAGTCACCCGCCCGCAGATGCCAGCCATCTCTCTGGAATACAGAAAAACAAGGCCAGTATTCCAGGTACAAGAGAAGAGAATTATTGCACTGAATTCCTTGGATTAATATTTATTTCGAGCTCGCAGCCTGGCTGCACCTGGGCGCACCTCAGCCTCGCATCGGTCAGTGTCACTCAGTATA
This sequence comes from Medauroidea extradentata, assembly GCA_003012365.1. Classification (NCBI taxonomy): domain Eukaryota; kingdom Metazoa; phylum Arthropoda; class Insecta; order Phasmatodea; family Phasmatidae; genus Medauroidea; species Medauroidea extradentata. Next base: position 26,621 of record PNEQ01110241.1, read on the forward strand.
CCAGACTGAAGTCGCGATGCTGCACTCAGTATTGTCGCACCGAGTGCAGCGTTCTAGTCGCGGGTGACGAGCTAACGCAGTCATGGCTTACTCTGGGGCGGACCGAGCCTATGTGAAAGACCAACGCCGATTCCCAGCACACTAGACTGTAATCGCGATGCAGACATCCTGTATATGCTCACCGAGTGCTACATTCCTAGTCGCAGTAGAATAAGATGTATGTTAATTTTGATTTAATGTTACAATTAAGTATGTTGAGCTGTGTTACTCAGTTTCGTGGCATTTATTTATGTGTAATCAGTACTTTAAGGCGGGTGATGAGCTAGGATGCTTTTTGGCCGCTTGTATTTTTGGATCTCATTTTGGGTCGTAATTTCCAAGGCTAGATATTTTTGAGTTGGTACTTCTAGCGCATTCCGCGTAGAATTTTTGAGTAATTTTGACGAAATGGTTACTTACGGTATCCATGTTTAGTTCCTCGTGGAGGCTAGTTATAGGGCAGTATCTGGGTGCATCTGATGCAATTATCTGACATTTGTTTTGAAATACTTGAAGTCGCCTGATGTGCGTTTTGACTGCATGGGCCAAGGTGGGCGCAGCATAAGTTAATATAGGGGGCACTAGCATCGAATATAAAAGTACTGCATTATTTCGCGATATTTCGCTTCTCCTGTTAAGTACAGGATAAAGTGCGTAGACCTGGCATATGCACTGGCACATTTGGCCTCTATGTGGGCTTTCTAGGTTAGTTTCCTGTCCATGTGCACTCCCAGGTATTTAACTACCTCTTTATAGGGGATGTTTTCACCAAAAAGTGTTATCGCGGTTCTCTGTTGTACGTGAGGCAATAGACGTCTAGTAAAAACAATGGCTTCGCACTTGCCAACATTGATTTTAATGTGCCATTTCGTGTAATATTCCTGTACACTGTTAGAAAAAATTTTCGCGAAATTACGGAAAAGTACTGGCAAAAATTATCCAGAAATCTTCGTAAAGTAACGGACACTCAGTTTTTCTTGATAACGGAACCCTCCATAAAATAACGGACAATCAGTTTTCCACAAAAAAAAGTTTAAATTTCTGTAATCTACTAGCACTCCATTTTCTAGAAATACTACATTTTCTTATTAGCTATGTGTTATCGAGATTCTGACGCACTATTTAATAATCTGAAAATTTTTTCGAAGTTGCTGGGATTCGAACCCACGACCTTATAATTGTCAAGCAGAAGCTCTAACCATTTTTTTTTAATGTTTGGTGCAGTGGCGATGCAGAAGCTTCCGCATCAACACTGCACCAAACATTCCCCCCTTTAATGTGACTTAATTAGAGTGACCCCAGTACTTTTCGTGTGACAAGTTGTATGGCGACAATTTTTGAGACCCAAAGGACAAACACAAATTAACACCCAGCCAGACCTGGGAATCGAACCCAGAACCCCTCGCGCCAAAGTCGGTCGCTCGACCAACTGAGCCACGGGGAGTCGGCTACCATTGAACCACAGTGACAGTTTATGAGTAAATGAGTAACATGCAGTGGTAAGATATCAACTTTATAAGAGACAACTTTTGTATTTGACATCCAGGATTCATAGTGATTATTAATACCACCATTTTTTTTAAGAAACAGATAAAATACGCTTTAAAATTGTAGAAACATATTTTCATGAATTTATGCAAGGTTACTGTCAAACATCCGTAAACTGGCAATACGGACAAATTTCCGTAAACAAAATATTACGGAAGCCATTTCCGTACATTTACAGTACTTTTCTGTAAATATTTCCGTGAATTTACGAACATTTTTAACAGTGCAGTGCATTAAATGCATTCTGTAGCCTTTCAGTTGCTATCTCTAGGCTGTGCGATCTGCTGAACAGTATTGTATCGTTCACATAGCACCCTAGCTGGACAAGTCGGTGATCTGGTTTCGGCAGGTCGTTTATGTATATATAAAATAATACTGGGCCTAACAGGCTGCCTTGGTGCCTCAAGGCCTGCCTTTATAGTTTTACTCTCTGATAACAAATTTTGGAACGAAACGGCAAAAGTTCTTCCGTCTAAGTAAGACGCGATTAATTTAATGTAGCAGCCTGGGATATTAATATTGTATAGCTTATATAGTAGGCCTGTGTGGAACACTCGGTCAAAGGCTTTTTCTATGTCTAGTAAAACTGCAACTACATAATCTCTCCAGTTGAAAGCAGTGTTTATGAATTCTGTTATGCGTACCAGCTGATGTGTGGTAGAATGATTTCGCCTGAAGCCAAATTGCTCGTCTTGTAAGACGTTGTGTCTCTCCATATGATTTGAAATCCTATGTAGGATAATATATTCGGTGACTTTGGATAGTGTATTTGGAAGACAGATAGGACGATAGTTCTGTGGTAATTTTTTGTCCTATCCTGGTTTAGGAAACATGATGACAATCGCTTTTTTCCAGTTATCGGGAAAATATGAGAGTTTTAAGATCGCATTGATTATTTCCGCGATATATTCTAGAGCCGCCTCAGGTAGGTTCTTGAGGACTACAAACTGTATGTCGTCAGCTCCAGGCGCCTTTCGTGGCTTCATTCGCTGTATTGCGCGTCTAACTTAGTTCGGGTTCCGCGACAGTCGGGAGCCTTAATTTAGTACATATTTCGCGGTATATTCTGTCTGAGAAAGGTCTATCGCAGGACTCCTGATTTGCCTGGAATTTCTGTTCCAGGCTTGTGCTTTTGACGCAGGAGTGCTGGCAATAATGTTGTTATTTACCGTCAGTGGTGACACTTTTTCCGTCTTATTTAATAGGTTCTCGGTCATCTGCCACATGCTGTTGTCTTTAGAACTTAATTTCGCGATTTTAGAGTCCCAGATGCTGCTGCGCCAGAGAGAAACTTCCTCTGAAATTACCGATTGTAAGTCGTTTATATGTGTTTTAATACGCCTTTCTCTGTGCCGCGAGTAACGCCTACGGAGTCTATTTTTCTGAGTAATCAACTCTCGGATGTGAGGGGGAAATGTATTTGATTTTTGTGTGATTTCCCTTTATGGAATGTGCTCAGACATAGCTGTTTAAATAGCATTAGTTATTGTTTCTACAGCATCGTCTATTGCATTTTTTGTAGCGAAGTTATTTTCATTGATCTCTAGTAGGTTTTGCTGTACATTGTTTTGAAACGCGAGCCGATTTACGAGATTGTAATCCTTGTATTTCCGCGCCGCATTTGCTCCTGCCAGGGTATTTTGTAATTGAATGTGTACAGGGTAATGGTCGGACGATAATTCCTGTGCTTCGTGTAATTCAATGTCTTGGGTAAATTGTTTATTTATTACTATATCCAGTACATCTGGCCTTGTATTCAGCCTTTCCGGATTATAGGTAGGTTCAGTGGGAGCCAGGACATTATAATTCCTTGTTGCCTGGTGCCTATGTAGCAGTGTACCATTTGGTGTGCGCCTTAGAGAGTTCCAGTCAGGGTATTTGGCATTTATATCGCCCATTGCGAGTACAACGTTTCCTACATTATTGTATAGTTTATTTAGGTCTTCGGCTGTTAAAGTGCGCCCAGGAGGTGCGTACATTGACAGCAATTTAGTGTCTTGTGCACCTAGTTTCACTGCTACTCCTACTGCTTCGAGCGAGTTAAAGTCTGGGAGAGTAATTTCATTGTGAGTGATAGAGTTGTGAATAAAAATTGCAACTCCACCGCCTCTGTTAACTGGCCGGGTATATTGAAAATATCCCGTGGTTGAAAGTGTGTCTCATTTACCGCGGCAATTTTAATGTCATATTCTTCTAAATGATTTATAAATTAATATTTTTTTTTATTTTTTAGTCCTCGCGCATTCCAGAAAAGGATTGTGTGTAGGTTTATTTCACGATGTGTACCTGTGTTCCATTATTTTGGGCTGGCATTGGCAGTGCCAACAAGCTGTAGGGCGAACCCAATTGCCGCGGCAATTTTGCCCTTGACTGAGCGCGTGGTATTTGTCCATATGAACACGATATTGGCCAGAGGGTCCAATATATTGGCAAGCTCGGGGATTTGTTCGAGGTGCGTGGGCGTGCCAATGGCAGTGCGTACCACGTCCAATGTCAGGACTTCGGGAGCGGCCTTTGTTCTCGTGTCGGCGACTGGAGTACTCAGTTCCATCGCCTCTGTACGCTGGTTTTATTTGGGCGGCCCCTGCGGAGGCGCGCTCTGATGGGTCTCGCATCCTGAGTGGGCTTGGCGAGCCTGGCTCTCGGCCGCTGGCTTCTCTACGCTCGTGTTCTCAGATTTCGCTGTTTTTCCCTTGTTCTTTTTATTGCGCTTTGGCCCTGAATTTCTCGGATTTTGGGCCCATCTTATCCTTGGATCGCGCGACACTGGTCCGTTTGCCAGTGGTGGATAGTTGAAATCGTTAACTGTCAGGCTAGCGTACCTATTGTAGGTCTTGATTGGCGCCTGTTGTGCCCACTGTGGCACGAAAACATTTCGTGGAGCCTGTGATGCGGGCCCAGGGTTTTGCGGCGCTTGTTGCGGCTGTGTTTGCCAGGCCTGTACTCTGGCATTTTCGA
>PNEQ01110241.1:31265-89930 GCA_003012365.1 Medauroidea extradentata
TTCGCGCTTGTACGCACTGCAGCCGCGGTAGTTAGCGCAGTGGTTTTCGCCGCAGCCAGCGCACTTGACCTTTGTGCGGTCATTCTGTATTACACACTCCGTCGTGGAGTGTTCACCGCTGCAGTACCTGCATTTCGGCAGTGCATTGCAGCCTGCCGCTGCGTGGCCAAATCTCTGGCATCTCGCACATTGTGAGGGCAATGCTGGACGCCTGTAGTCCTCAACTTCGACGATGAGGCCCGCAAACCTCTTGAGCGCATAGTACGCGTCTAGTGGCGTGCCATGGGGCAGTTCCACCACTAGTTTATTTATTGGTACTCTGTTTCTGTTCTGAAGGAACCAGACACAGAGTACTGGCATTCGCAAACGCGCGAATTCTTCCCACAGGAAGTCTGACTCAAGGCCGGCAGGGACGCGCCTGGAAACCAGTTTGACTGGTATCTCATTAGCCTGTCTGAGCAAGCTGTGCTGGAAACCTAGTTCCTTCGTGACTTGTACTGCTGATGCGTAGTCCGCGATAGTGCTGACGTGCACTCTTAGTGATTGCCCACCGCAGCTATGCGCACTCCATGCGAGTGCAAGGTTGGCATCAAGGGCACGTTTAAGATTTGAATACGTGTGTTCCTTTGTCAGGTACACAGTGAAAGGCTTTATTTGCACTTTCTTTTGCGGTTGTTGGGTTGCTTCGCCAGTGGGCGCTTGTTGGCTAGGGCCAGACGTGTTTGTCATTTGTGGATTATTTTCGTTGCAGTCTCGGGACTGCACATTGTCGTGGGAATGTTCCTGCCTTTTCGCGGCACTCTCGTCACTAGTCGTGCGTGCTTGGGTCTCCATGGAGGCCCCTGGGCCGTCCATGGTGTTTAGTCCGCGATAGTAACGTGATTATTAGTTTGAGGGAAATAGTTAAATATCGTTTTAAACTAAAAACTAACAAGGAGAGTTTCAACCACTTCCCCCACCAGGGGACTCGGCTATAGAGGTTGGTGGCAAGAAAAGTATGCCCCAGAATGGTCTTCTTCTCTCCTGGGTGCAACAGATCTAATAAGAGCAATACTTACGTTGTTAATAGCTGAGCCAATGTAGTCGCTGTTTGGGTGCGTAGCTCGCTGGTGCTCTTGCACGCTGGCACGACACGAACGTCCGCTCGCTACGACGGTCAAGCAGCCTCTCATAGACGATGGTCAAGCAGCCTCTCATAAACGACGGTGGACATTCAGAGTAAACAACAGGTACAATACTGTTAAAGTCGCAGATCGGTTTGTTTCTAGCATTCTGCGTACATATCGTAGCAGTTGTGAACGAAAATGGTAGGTCCCAGCTCCCAGGCAGCTAAAACATGTGTATATGTATTGTGTTCGTCATGCTGATAATAAACCAAACACGAATAACTTCGTGAGGTAATACTTGAAAAAATAATAATAATAGTACAGTGTCGGTATCAATGATGGCAGCTACAACCGTCACAGTGGTCTAATGGTCGCGATGCTTGTCTCCCTACAATGCAATACTGTTTTAACTACCGCCGGGGTCACGCTAATTTTCACATGTGGGAATCGTGGCGGTACGATGACGTTGGCCGGTGGCTCTTATCGTGGATCTCCCATTTTCCTTATCCTCCATTCCCAGTGCAACTCCATGTTCACACCATGTCACCCCTCTTTGGCTCTCATAATCTTGAATGTTATGAAACTGTCAGAATCTCTTCATTAATTCTATCAGTATTCCTACAAGAAATCCATTATGCTTGTTTCTGATTCTTAAGTCATAAAACGGTTTTACGGTTGTTGTTTTTTGTGACTGTTAATGTTTTTATTTAATTTCATTACTTGTGTACGTTACAGTGGTATGCATTGCTATCACACAATACTTTGTTTTTTAAATACATCTCACCCACGATCGCAACCCGCACAACAATGTCTGCTTGTGCACTGCAAGTAGCCTACATGGCTCGCGTGCATGTTACTTCGTTAAGGAGTTTGGCGAAAACTGTTTATTTCGACAAGACTAAGCTCTTTGAGATATTTTTGTGTTTAGAATTACACCCATGTTATAAATTAAGAAAATGTCATGACCTACGACATTTTTAAAGGCGAAACATGCCCGATTTATTGCTGTATCGTGTGCGGATACTAAACCAAACTTTCATGCTGTAGAGAAACAGCATTGATACCGACATGGTACTATTGTTTTTCTTTTTCAATGCTTCTCTGAAGCATGCCATCTCCCAAAAGTCAGGAATATAAAAGTAATTGATTTACATACAGGCCGAGGCACATAAAGAGTTACAGAGCAATAGCACTCAACCTAGTGATCATATCCACAAATGTTTCCGATAAAAGTTTGTGTCTGAGGAGGCCGGCATACTGGACCACCCAATTTTTTTTTATCAGTGGAGGTGCTGAAGCTACGTCAAGGTCAACTCCACGTTGTTAAATGGAACCGTGTATCTTTTTTCGATGACAATAGTACAGATTTTACGTCGAATTCAGCGGCCTACAACACAAGGTTATTTATTCACGCACCCAAAGGTATCAGTTAGTCACGCATTACCTTCTAATGCGAGTACATCAGATAGCGAAAATGAACGATTTTCAAGAATCATTTGATATGTTGACGGTGTTGAGGGAATGCCGTAAAGATGCCTGAAATGCCAAAGATTTATACGTGGCTCGTTATCCGGATAGGCAACAAAAGTCGCACATGTACTTTTAAGCGATTAGCTGACCGTTTCTGTCGCTTCGGTACAGCGAATCAAACTCGAGTCAGACGTCGACCGATTGTGGATGAAAACAATGCGGCTACTATCGTAGTTTTTGCTGCACTACAGCCGCATATGAGCAGCAGGCAAATGAAAAGGGAGAGTGGAATTAGTCATTAATCTGTATTAAGAATCTTACATCAACACCACTTCCATCTGTATCGTATGCGTAATGACGTACGAATCGTATGCCTTTACATCAGGATTTGTACGGCAATGATTTCTTAAATCGCTACAATTTCTGTAATTGGATTCGTAGAAAATATGCACAGATGTCTCCTTTTTGAGTCATGTGCTCTTTTCCGAAGAACCTAACTTCACAAATACAGGAAACATGAATAGGCATAACATGCATTATTGGGCAAATAAGAATCCTCGATGTATGAGAACGCCAATTAAACATCCGTTGTCCGTTATTTGTTGGTGCGGCATTGTCGGCGATCACGTCATTGGTTCATATTATTTTGAAGGTCGCTTGACTGGACAAGTTTACGCAAACTTTCTGCACAAAGTACTACCTCAATTACTGGAAGACGTGCATTTGTATGTTCGCATGAACACGTGGATGCAATACGACGGTGCACCACCCCATTATTCTCTGTGTTAGAGACAAGAGATGAATGAGACTTTTGGCGACAAGTGGATAGGACGAGGCGGCCCTGTAGCTTGGCCACCTCGTTCGCCAGATATAACACCACTAGATTAATTTTTATGGGGTTTTGTCTCAGAATGCGTAATGGCGGTAGCACCTGCCACGCCTAACAACAAGAAAGAAAGAATACGCCGAGCATGTACCGAAGTTACACCACAATGTTGGCTCACGTTCGACGGCCTTTTCTTCATCGAATTAACAAGTGCTTACAAGTCGAGGGTCATCACTTCGAGCACCTTCTGTGGGTAGACCCAAACCATACCTTTGAGTGCATGACTAAATGACCTTGTGGTCTAGGTAGCTGAATTCGTCGTCAAATCATTACTAATGTCATCGAAAAAAAGATACTTGGTTCCCTGTAACAAAGTGGAGATGACCTTGACGTAGTTTCAGCACCTCCACCGATAAACAAAAATGGGGTGGCCGAGTATGACGGCCTTCTTGAACACTGAAACTTTTGTCTGAAACATTTGTGGATATGATCAATAGTTTGAGTGCTACTGCTCTGTAACTCTTTACGTGCCTCTGCCTGTACGTGTGTGTGTGTGTGGGTGGGTGGGTGGGTGTGTGGGTGAAAATATATATATATATATATATATATATATATATATATATATATATATATATATATGTCTGTCATTTTGAGAAAAGGAAATACATAAACAAAGGTTTAAAAAAATCAAATGACCTTACTAAGTTATATTATATTTAGGTACCCTCGAACGTAAATTTATAGAACTCGCTGTGTGTGCGTGTGTATGTATACACACATACATTTACGTTCATGAGTTTAAAATGTAATATAACTTAGTAAGGTCATTTGAACTTTATTACTTTTGTTTATGTTTTTATTCTTCTCAAATGGCTCATTTTAACGCTTGTTATATCTCGGGAAACATAAGAGTGATTTAAAGAGAACGTTGTGTTTTGATAGTTAATCGTCTGAGCGTCTAAGCATGGAGTGTGGGAGAGTAAATTACTATAGGTCTACAACTTGGGACGATAGCACTATTTTATGTCATATTTCTGGAAACTATTAAACCGATTCCAATAAAATTTCATACGTTAATAGTTATCATCCGAGCTTCGATTTAAGTAATGTAGCCCATATCGTTGTAGGTCCACTATGTTAGAAGATACCACGACATAAATAAATAAATGAAGGTGTTATGTTACGTTTGAAAACTGCTGGGACAGTTCTAAAATAATTTTGTATTTTGGCAGTTTCTCCTTGATTTAAGTAAGAATTTTTTACGACAATTATTGTATACAAATTTTATGTCGCATTTTAACATCTGTCACGCAATTTTAACTATTTTCAACTACAATTTTTATGCGAAAAAAAATATCTATTACACACACAGTGCACTAGTGCGTGGTCTATTCTGACAACTATTCTTTAAAGAAATGACTCCTAAGAAAATTAATCTTTTAGACAATATAATGCAAACTAACCATTTTCGACCTAATTTAGAGCATTATTTAAAGTACGGAATCCAACATGAACTTTTAGTTTGAACTGATGACACTTTTTAAATGCCATCCGTAAACTTGTTTAGATTAATCTGCATCAAGAACAACAACAGCAGGCTGATTAGCTACGTTGGTAAAATCTAGTTACTTCTAAGATAGTTGGTTTTATGAACAGCTGTTTACATAAAAATACTCAAAAGAAAATCTTCTCGGGCTCGACATAAAATGCTAACGGCTGTCACTTCAGTGCAACAAATGTAGCTTACCTGAGCGATCTACCTAATCAGACTTTTTTTTTTACTCGTGTCTACCGGAACACATGGTTAGTGGCATAACTGGTTAATATTTTTTTTAAGTATCAAAATTGTCAGTAATGAGTTTTTGTGTTAGAGTTTGCAATAAAAGTTTGGTGATTTGAAACGTGGAGCAAACCTAATCTTCTAGATAAATAAAATAAATAGTTTTATGGAAGCGGAGAGCAATATTACAGGACCATCGATAGAAAACTAAAAATACTGTATAACCGTGATGACCTATAGCTGGGCCAGGAAAATTTCGCGTTCTATAATCCATTGTCCTATGCATATTCAAACCCTGTCTACTCGTTCATTGTCTGTAGCAACTAGTGGACAAATGGTCGGGGTTTGGGTATGCACAGGGCAGTGCATTCTAACATGCAGGCCATTGAATCAGCGAAATTTTTCGACCCCTACCTATAGCTTGGCATTTAAAAAACAAACACATAACAAACAGGGACTTGTAAATTTCACGTTATTGTCAGACAGTAAACTGGAGTCCAAGTTATTGTGTGATCGTCTGACTTCTGCTGCTGGTCGGCCTGAAGTAGGCTACGTTTCAACCAAATACACACTGTCGTGTAATGCGTAGAGACCTGAAAATTCGTGTTTTCTTTTAGGCACAAGATAGAATTCCAGCAACTGTAAGTTCGTGCTACTTTCACAATTGTCCCGTGACTTATTTGACACTTTCTGAAAGTCGCTTAGCCAATAGTACAAATACAACTAAATGCAGGCCCATATCGCTGTGTCAGCGAGCAGCTAACGAACAGTTGTTGTTTGCTTGAGTGCACATATATTCTTGGAGTCTACCCTACATGTCAGTGAACCCGCGAATAGTTCCGGTCTATGGAGAACACTACAATACAATGGCCCGGATCCTATAACGCGACGGAGTGTATTCGGATAAGTATAGGCCAGTGGATTCTAGCCAGTGCGCAGTGCCCAAATAATAACGTGAAAGTTACAGGTCTCTAATTAATAATTATCTTAAGGTTACATGTCAGGTTCCTCCTCTGGGCCCTCATATAATTAGGGACAGGAAAGTTTTACGAATTCAATTACCTGTATGTTATAATCAAATATCCTATGCATACTCAAGCCTCGTAATCGTTCATTGTCTGCTGTTACACAGAGTAGCAGCTAGTGAACAAATGGTCGGAGCTTGAGTATGTATAGGATAGTGGATTCTAACATGCAGGCCATTGAATTCGCGAAATTTTCCTTGCCTTACATATAATGGAACATTTTGACAGATGTTTCTTTAGGAGCGAAATCATAACCAGGTGGTTAATTCATGTCTTATTTGACTATGTATTAGATATTAGAACAGCACTTTCCAAGTTATTAATTCGACAGACAAATCTCTTTACTGTCCCGCAAAATAAAGTCACTAAAAAGTAAAGTAAAGGTTAAAGTATGTGCACACTCTAGGTCCCTTAAAGTTTTTGCCAGTGTCTGGTTTAGAATCCCACATATAATATTACGGATGCGTGGAAAATTTCCATTTGCGAATCCAAATTTAGTCTTGGAATTTCAGAAGGAAGGGACTCAGATTAGAAATTTAATTTAGCAAGAGACAATTTAAAAAGAAAAAAAAAGATCGTGATATATTATCATTATTCGTGATCAATAATGTACTTACTGTGCAAGACGCTATAAATACTACAAGTGCTAAGTTCTGTTAACATGTAATTTCACAATAAACGTAAATAATGATAACACTAACAATCTTGTAACTTTTGTGCACCGTCTCATTTTCTTATCCACATTTAAAAATTAAGAAACTTAAAAAATATATTTTAGTGCCCCTGTTTCTCAAGAGACACAGCAGGAACTTTAACAAATATTTTATTGTAATGCCAAATAGTTTTAAAATAGATTGTCACAGGTGGATAGACCTGCAGGAAGGCAAGGTTACAAATCACGTCGCAACAGTTGGTCCTGTGAAGCGCACGTGTTCGGATCGATGAGGCTTTTAATTGTGCGGTCTTTGTGTGGTTTGCAGGGATCGCGAGAGCACAGGACCACCCGCAGTCCCTTCGCTCGCCTCCCCAAGTTGCCAAAACGTTCCCCGTGTTTGAGCTATTCAGTTGGCTGCATTTAAAAAGTCAGCGTTCTAATTTCCTGTCGGCTGGCGCCCTCCCGTGGATCAAATACGTGCTCTTACAAATGATTCAGAGGCTGCTAGATTTAAAACCATTTTTAATTTAGCCACAGAGTACATAAAGTCAATTCAGTTGCTCTTCTTTACTGAATGCAGTTGCGATATGCAGACTGCGGACGGTTGAAAAGTAAATCCACATAAATCATGACTTGACACTCCTTTTCATAGAATTCAGTAGCAAACATTTAAATACTAAATTTTATCTATAATCATTGCATGATTTTTTGCTCGTCCATTGTTTAATTTAACGAGTACGATGGTAATGACTGAGAAAGTCATCATTACAGAACCACTTATAACTCAACAAATTATAGCCTTTATTTAATCATAGTTTAATTAATGTACATATTTAAACCAGTAAACTTCGACGCGTTTGTCTGAATTAATGTAACTTACCTAGTTTCGATATAATGGTATAGAGGCATGCTTTTAATATCAATTTGACATTAATGTGGTTAAGTGCTTTTTATAATAAATCCGACTAAAATAATCCAACTATCGCTCGTTAGTAAGATATATTGACATTAATATATTACAAAAGATTATTATTATGATTATGAGTTGATTAAAAATGTAATATAAAAATTTTAGAAAAGAACAGAAAATCCCCTCATTTATTATATATATATATATATATATGTTGTGCGTGTGTGTGTGAAAATATCGCCAAAATATGTTAAAATATAATATAAGAAGTGGTAAATTATATCCACGAATGCTAAAAATTATACATAACATTCTAACTGACAGCTGCGACTTTTTTGTATGGTACGGTCGGTTACGCGATGTACCTTTAAATGCATATCAAAAGTCATGAAAACTGTCGTGTAACGTAAGACTGACCGCGTTAGATAAATACTATGGTATGGAACTGCAGGTAGTGATTAAAAAAATACTAATTAGTTCTTCTAACTATCGACTGTGTAACATACTTTCACAAGTAAAATTTAACGTACTATTATTGGTGTTATTATCAGTATGTATATATAAGTTAGTTAAGTGACACCGTGAAATTGTAACAAACATTTTGCTTTTAGACTATATTAAGTATCCCTCTCTCACTCTCTTGGGCCATTTATCCCAAAAGTCTTGAAGTTATAAACAAGCGCATTTGCATTATGGACAAACACAACTGTAGTTCATATTCAGCTGACACCATATCCGTGGTATTACTATTAGGCGTGTGCAGCCACAGGTATAGATATTTTCAGTAGGGAGAACCAACAGTAATACTAGACGAAGCAGGTTCGTATGTCTCAGTAGTGTGTGACGTACCTGTGCGGAGCGTACAGGCGTCTCTTCTTTGAGTGCCCACTTGCCGCCAGTACGGTACAGCCAGAGGCCCAGCAGACCCTTGCCTGACGCGCTCATGTCGTCTACTGGGCGTCTCCGCCTCCTCGCCGTCTATCTATACTCTGGCTGCCGGGCCGCTCCCATTGGCTGCCGCTCTCGTCCTATTGGCGGATAGCGTCCTCCCGGCGTACTGCGCGCTTCTCCTGTCCTCAGCAACACTGGAGAAGCTTCATGAATGGACGATTGAAAAAATAATAATAATAATAACATTATCATACATAAGACAAAAAAAAAGAAGTAATTTTTAGTAGTGCCATTTTTTGTGTGGTGATTACAAACAATATTTCACAGGGTAAATACCGACACGTAGCTGCTATAAAATAAGTTTTTCGTCATTCTCACTTACCCACAACATTTGTAATTGACCACCTTAAAGAATTATTAAGTTATGTATGAAAAAAATACAGGAGTTAGAAAAATATAACCTATTTTACTTCCTGTATGGGATGATTATTGCTAACAATCTCTGCAAAAATACTCCCTACTTTATAACAAGAAGCTAAATCAACAAGTAATTAGAATTTCTTCCGTATTATCCTGCCATCGTTCACAATTATATTATTTGTCAAGCTATGGATTCAACTGAAAGAATTCCCTTTTTAATTGTTTTCTAATAATCGAGAGATATTCTCATAACACCGTTCCACATATTTTTGTCCACGTGATTTTAGATAAAAGGCTTATACGCTAGGACATTTTAGACTAAATATATTTACTCCAAATATTTAAGTCCAGCAGAGTTTAGGATAGTAGATACTTTTAAGGCAATTGCCTTAGGCCAAATGATCTCAATCCAAATTACTTCGGGCCAAATAAGTGTAGGCAAAGTGACAATTTAAAAACAATATTAAGTCTGATAAAAGTAATTTTAGCCCAGTGACTTAAATTGTAACTATTTAAGGTCCTGTGACATCACATTAAATAATTTTAGACTAAGTGACTAGAATAGAATGTCACATTTATGACTTCCGAAAAGGGAAAACTGTTTTTTCTTTGGTATGTGTTACATACATTGCTACCATAGCTCTTTCTTTAAAACGAGTAAAAAACACGTGAATACTTTTACTTAGTTTACAAGCCTGAAGAAAACTGCGTTATCTGTTCGAAATTTATCTATCCCTTGTAAATGGTAATTACTGTTTGGCACAACACTAATAAATGTCGAAATATTTTATTCATTTAACGTCGTTTCAAAATAACGGAGGCAGTTAGACAAAATTTAGAAAAATATTGGCAGAGTAGGTGTAGCATTTCCAACAGGAATTTCCTTCCATAGTTTGTCAGTAAATTAGCAATAATAAACAGTTCTATAGGTAGTAAATATAAGTGCAATGTTACATGGTATGTACGTATGTTTTATTCCGTAGTTAGTACACTGTTTAGGTTACTTGACAGATGTCAGGTAGAACTATGTTTAATTGCTCGGACAAGTTTCACCTGAGAGTTTGGCGTTTAATGATTTGGTAAGGTGGTTTCCTCGGGGTACTTCTGCTTCCTCATACCGGAAAGTAATCACCAGCTAAAAAATATTATTATTTGTAAACAATGTTTGTATAATAAATAGCGAATTGTCTTTATGCATTCTTATAAGCGAAAATAAATCATTCATCCATTAACATCCTTTTCCAGTATATAAGAATTTATGAAATTGGTCCCAAATACATTTCATTTATATTTCTGCATGAACATCAACGCAAATATTCTGGAGTAACAGATGCTATATAACATGCCAAAAGAAATGAAGTAATAGATCATATTTCATGTATGAATTTTATGACTCGTTTTTTAATAACGTTAATATTGCAACTGCCATAAAATTAAAATTATGCAAACATTGTAATAATTAATACTAGAGTTAATTTCTTGCAAAACTTATCTATGTTTGCATCTGAATCATCTTTATTTTGAAAGGAAGTTTCTTTGTGTATATTTTGATAAACCTAATTTTATAACGCATGATTCCAGACAAGTAGACAAATTGAATAATTAATTAATTTTAACATTTTCCATTTTATCATTCCATGTTAAATAACCAAATGGTTAACACGAGAAAATACGTATTTCGTCAAGAATGTCGAAAGTTAATATTTAGTAATGAATTATATGTTAACAAATGTTAAAACTCAAAAATTTTGAAAAATTTCCCGACTAAGTTACCGTGCACAGAAATAATAATTTATATTCTGACATGTCGTAGATGATAGCCTAGAGGTATTATTTGTATTATTTTTTTCATTTTTTTGCCAAAGAGTTTACAGAATTCTGTTATCGTAAACGACAAAATTAATATAAATATAAATATATAGTCCATCAGAGATGTACTGAATACGTCAAATACGTCTACTATGTCTGAAGTATTTCATGGCAGTGCTGAAAAAGCCATACCTAGAACGGTTTCATATCCACGAGATTTTTCAGCCACTAGTTTTTCTTCGACTCCAGTGACTAACTGCGAATTAACTGCAAACTATCTATAATAAGAACATGTCTTACTCAACGACAAAAACGACTATGTAACACGAAACAGAATCTGTGAAATCTTGAGTCTGACTGCAAGTTAGTGTAAAACCATTTTAAGTTGTATGTAACTTAAATTAAAAATTTTAAATTGTATATTTGCACGTAACATTTAGTTAGGTTTTTAATGTAAATATTATATGTTAAGACTACTGAAATTTCCCCGATTACTGACACGTTATTTATATACAGTTAAACAATGTTTTAAAAATTGAATACGTGACTATCCATACATTTTCATTAATATAGCTATTTTGTATACAAATGTTATACTTGGAATCTCTAGTCGTGGGAGTTCTAGGTCTAGGTCCCTGTTTTATTACTTTTATACGTTCCCTACAGAGCCTTAAAGCTACTCATCTACAACAAAAGGATTATGTCCTGAATGCTTTTCAACATATGTGCATAACTTCTGATGACATTTCTAACCAATGTAATAATTTATAACCTATTGTTTTTGCATAATAGTAGGTCAACGTGAAAATGTTTTCGTCTGCATAACTTACCCATACATAATAAAGACCTACTAACGTACAGAAGTAAGGTATTTCATAGCAAATATCAATAGTACTAGGTACTTGATGAAACTGCCTATTACCACTCACTAACATTTTAAAAATGATTCATTTTGCAAATACGGTAGATTATCATATATTTTAAATTTCCTTTTTCAATACGCGAAAGCATTTCAACGAGTGTAATGAGACATTTAAATAAAAGCTTTTGGCTTCTCCATTTATTGTAAATTATCGTTATTTTAACTATGAGTAGTTTAGTAAAATAGTAAAACTTCTTACTTTAATGTGTCGTTCATTTAATGGCCATAGGACGTAGGAAACATAAGTAAACTGAATTAAGTTGTTATCAGAAATAGTAGCTAAAAAATAAAATAATAAATTATGTGCTGCTGAGCAGTCTAACACTGCATAGTGATAAATAAAATTGCGGAAGTTTTGGAGCTTGTCTTTCAAAGTTTCTACAGAATATTTATCAGTGTTGATGGACTGCGTGTAGAATACGTACGAGACTTCTCTAGACGTCTCGTCTAAAACACAAATATAGGTAATTCACGATGAAGTGAGCACATTTGAAGACCATTTTTATTCCTTTTGGAATGTATTCACCCTGCTTTTTAATATAACCACTTCAGTGTAAAGTAAAAACACACAAGTACGCAGATTTTATCGTAGACAAAAGTTGGCATCAGTAACATATATTTTTGTGTATTTTTCTTTGCAAGACGTGTGTTTGAAAGTGCTGAGTTGTCAGCGAACAGCTTATAGGCGTTGCGGCGCCGGGCTGACCGGTAGAGCAGACGGAGGAATCGTATCGTCGGTTATTTATCAAGCTAAGGCGAATGCACACGGCGCATGAGAGCGAGTGTGTGTTAGCGCACGAGCGAGAAAAAGTAAAAAGGGTTGAGGGACGGGGAAACAGGGGGGTTTGTAAGTGGCGGGGTCACTGAATGTTCACGACGTCGACTGACGTCAACGTTATAACTCTTGCGCGCCGATTCCCCAGGGTCCATAAAACAAATCAACGGGAGAACACCGGTTGCTGCTACCGCCTCGTTAAGCTGGATTCACACGATCCTTGTACGTGTTGCTCTTAGATGGGTTATACGAGTCACCGGGCTGAGCACGTGAACAAAGTCTGCTCTGAAAAACATGACGGTGTAAAACTTTCTATTTAAAAGTACGCTTGCTTACCGGCAGTCTGAGTATTTGTTGATTTTATACATGAGTGCATGTGTACAGATGTATTCTGACTAACTTCTATCCAAAATTCCCAGATATATTGTCACTTGCAACATCTACAACTTGAAGAGTAAAACAGAGAAACGAGTTGCAAATAGCACTTCACTTCCGGGCATGGATTTAGTTGTACACAAAAATATAGTCAATTCTATCAAAGAATTTTTACCAAAAAACTATTTCCTTATGACCATTCGCGTACTGTGCCCACACGAAATATACTCTGTTCAACATTCATGCATCTACCAATCATGGAGGTATTAGTCTATGGAGTGGAAGCCTTCGAGCAAATATGAAGCCAGCCAACAGACGACGTTTAAAGACAAGGATATAGCTAGTGGTGGCAAAACATGTAAACATAGCATTGAGCTGAATGAAAATGTTTTAGTTTTTTGTTACTAAGTTTGTGCAGCTCTTGGCCTTACAAACAGATTAGATCGTTGCGGAGAATTATCTTTGTACAGGTATGAAACTTTTATTTAAATTCATAAAGTTTATAAAGTACATACACACAGCGACAGCTAATTCATTTTTTTTTTTTTATATTTCTGAAGCAATTGTAAACTGTTGTGTACGATTCAAATAAAGAATTTGCGCGAATTTTTGTAAAAAAAATTACATAATTACATTGCCTTCTGCTATTGTTTTGCCCCCCAAAATATGGCGACTCATGAAAAATAACATCCTGCGCATGCGCAGCTCGAAAAAATTCGAAAATGATCGGCTTCACACGATTACCAATGAAATGTACGGCAGATGCCACTCCATAGACTAATACCTCCACGCTACCAATGTATACAGCAAAGGAGACCCACAAAAAACAGAAATTCTGATCCTAGCTCAAAAAAGTTATGGAAGGAATCCTCAAAGAAGAGACAAAGATTTTACTGGCCGACTCCGATGCACAAACTGGTAAAAAAAAAATACTACCGAAAAACCGTATATATTATCCTGCCTACAAATTTTCAAACAGAATTGGAACAAGTCAAACAAAAAGAAATCCATGTCGTGAAAATCCGCAGAGAGGCAAACATACGCTATTATTTAACACGAATTAATGTGAAATTCACACCAAAGAGAATCCACCGCAAGAAATTACACCTACCTACAGAAATTCGACACAAGAAAGATAAGCGAAACAAAAGTGATAGAAAAATTGGAAAATGAACGGGCAGGAATTTGGGAAGAATTCCACTCCAGAATCATGCAGAAGGCAAAATAACTAATCCCACTGAAAAAGAACACGAAACACCCATGGTGGGATTCAGAATGCGAAAAAACACTGGATGAAAGAAAGTATTATTGAAATATAACAGTACTAGAAAATTGACAGCATTGACGAAATTAGAAAACAAATAACAAACATCATCAGAAAAATCAAAAGGAATTACCTCAAGAAACAAATAGAGTTTATTGAAGAAAACTTCCGCAACTGCAGTATACGATATTTGTATAGGATTTTTTTCAAAGAATACCCGTCGTTCCATCTCTCAAAATTTGTGTTTCTGAAAATCAGTTGGAATGCTCGCAGTTACCAATCAAGAAAACTGTCGAAATTTTCCATGATACTTTTCCGATCTCCTCAACTGCTCCGAACCTCCATGAATATTCCATAAAGAAGTCCTCGTATGCACCCTCCAAGTATCATCACCAAACACTTAAGAAGAAATACGCAAGCATATTCTCAGACTTATAGGTGATTCGGGATAAAGTGAGCTTTTTGAAACCCTAGTTACTTTCTCTCTTGTAGATAATTGATAGTTAAATACGCAAGCATATTCTCAGACTTATAGGTGA
Organism: Medauroidea extradentata; assembly: GCA_003012365.1. Taxonomy (NCBI): domain Eukaryota; kingdom Metazoa; phylum Arthropoda; class Insecta; order Phasmatodea; family Phasmatidae; genus Medauroidea; species Medauroidea extradentata. Next base: position 46,033 of record PNEQ01110241.1, read on the forward strand.
TTCGGGATAAAGTGAGCTTTTTTGAAACCCTAGTTACTTTTTCTCTTGGAGACAATTTATAGTTTTATGCCATTTTTTAACTTTAACATAGCAATATATAGTATGTAACAAACTCATAAGTTAACCAAATTTTAGAAAACAATTTATAGTTTTATGCCATTTTTTAACTTTAACATAGCAATATATAGTATGTAACAAACTCATAAGTTAACCAAATTTTAGAAACGATGGTCTTTAAGGGCGTTGGACCCGTAAAATTTCATTTTTTTTATATTTGTGCCAAACACCGTTCAACTTTTGCACATCAAATAACACGTCATTTCCCCAAATAAAAAAAAATAGGCCCCATAGTTTTCGCAAAATCACTCATCAAAGTCACGAAATGGCCATTACGGTGCAGCCAAAATAAAAAAAAAGTAATTAACTAATGAATTCAAAATTACGGGAACTGAAAGTCAGTGTACCAATGCATTTCATGACATGTTTGACAAAAGTTAGTTTTGAATATTTCAGTAGTAGCCGAAAGTCAAAGTTATGCAAAAATTTACTCATTTTCATCAATTTTTAAAAAATACAAAAATATATCGCTTTGTTTTTACAAAAGTGTCTTGAAGTAGTTCACATCATTAAGTATCGATATGAATTTTCTTGTTTCTGCAAGTTAATTATTTTTTTATTATTTTGGCTACACCGCAACTGCCATTTTGTGACTTTGATAGGTGATTATGCTAAAACTATGGGCCCTAATTTTTTTTTATTCGGGGAAATTACATGTTATCTGATGTGTAAAAGTTGAACAGTGTTTGCACAAATATAAAATTTAGAATTTTACGGGTCCAACGTCCTTAAAGACCTCACTTTATCGCGAACCACCTATAAAAACCACAGGACATCTGGGGAAGACAAAACATAATCGCAGAACTACTGAAAATCCTCGAAGCCCATTCCTACAAGAAACTCATTAATATTATTGCAGAAATTTGGCAAACAGAAAAACTACCTCAAGATTGGCAATGCACCATCATTCAGCCACTATACAAAAAAGGGAGACAAAACATATGTTATTAACTATTGAAGAATTTCTCTTCTTCAAGTCACATACAAAATTCTCTCAGCCTGTTTTCTACAAAGAACACATTAACAACTTGATTACAAAATTTGCGAATACCAAGCCGGTTTTCGCCCAGACAGATCCTGCGCAGAACAAATTTTCAACTTAAAAACGACCTTAAAATAAAAAAAGTTAGAAACAACCCTATCATTTGTTCTTTTGTCGATTTCAAAAAGATGCGGTTCAATCGACCGGCAATCTCATCATCCTTGAAGGAAAACGACTTGGCCAAAAAACCCTGAACCTCGTCAAGGAAATACTCACCAATTCAACCTCAAAAATCAAATTCATAGGTGAAATATCCGAACACTTCTTGATCAAAACTGCCTATCCCCGCTGCTCTTTAACCTTGTACTTGAAAAAGTCATCAGAGAATGGGAAAAACAACTGAAAAATAAATACTATCGGAAACACCCATACAATTAGAGTGGCCTAAAGGTAACATCAACATGTCCTAGCTTTATTAGCAGAAAATAAAACAAATATAAACCCTTGATGTGTTGAAAGAGTGGGCTTACAAATTTCCTTCAGAAAAATTGAACTTACTTGTTTAAAACTCAACATTAAAAAATTAACAACTAAGTATGAACAGTTGAGGAAATCGGAAAAGTATCATGGAAAGTACCTAGGCAAGACCATTGAACCTACAAGAGGAGAGAAAATAACGCAGAAAATTCGCCTACAAAAACTTAAGCGAGTTTATGGAAGAACCCACTATATCTACATCACATACCGGTACTCAAAAGTCAAACACTAAAATACAATAAAAAAACCTGAAGCATGCCAGTAAAACACATACACTCAACAGAAATGGAAACATTTAACATTGTTACAGAGCCTAAAAAACAGAAGAAGGGTACCGATTGCACTTTCGAAAAACCACAGTAAACGTATTCAACATCGCAGCGGACATTAGTAAAAGAAGATTACAACTTTACGGCAACATCCTCCCACTCCCAACAAAAAAACTCACAAGCGAAATGATTACATTCGTATAACGAAATATATATATATATATATATATATATATATATATATATATACACACCCTGGATACAAGAAGTCAAAAAGAGACCTAAAGGAAGCTCAAATAACTTCACCGGAAATTTTAGAACAGAAACACATACATACAAAAAGTTAACAGATGGAAAGTGCAGTCGGAGATTTTACTTGATCTTCGAGGGTCTAGTCGCACATATTGTTTATATTACTATGCATACGATTATTTATAACATTGTTTCTTTTTTCTTGCCGTTACATTTGTGTAGTGTTTACAATGCATGCAGCGACGTTGTGATTTTGTAGTTATTTTTATTTTGTAAATGTGAAAACTATTTTTTGTAACTGCTTAACAAACGAAATATATTTTTGTTGCACTATACTAGCAATAAAAATTTCCGTTTTCTTTATTAATATGTTATGCAATATAATTACTCTAAGAGGGGAAGAATCGGAACTCTTTTACATAATATTAATTTTCTATTGGAATACCTTTACACAATATTTAGTTTCTATGAGTATCAACTGTTAGAAGAAATTAATGTAGTTTCATGCAAACAAAAATCTAATTTTTCTAAATTAAATTTCTTTACTCAAGACTGCTGTTCTGAGAAAAGAAAATCAATTTAATGTCTGATGTCTCCCCAAACGTTCAAAGACGCTGCGTTTAACGGTAATGGTTTTATCAGCAATACTGTACGTGCACCATTCACGCTTTCATATCCCAATATATGCAGCAAAAATAACTTTTTTCATGACGACTGTTTAAATATGTTCCATTTACCACGAATTATACATACAGAATTGTTCCTAGGCTATATCGGTACAGCACGGTAGTTCGCTGTCTAACATGAAGCTGTAGTCTTGAAAAAAAAAATATTCACTATAAAACAATAAAAAAATGACTATTAATATATTTTAGCGTAATCGGGATAGTAGTTCAGTTGTTTAGATTAAATATTTAAATAGTAGTTCCTGATCACTAAATTAAATGACGGAATTAGCTTTGTTTCCTGCGAAACGTAAATGACATCCCATATTATTAGTAAACAAATTAAAAATAACAAAAAGCTCTAAAAATAATGTGACTTGTCGAAGCAAATATAAAAACGATGCGCACAGCTGTACGTAGTCACAGTTTACGTCATAAGCTACAGTTCTGCATTTGAAAACGGTAAGAAAGCTTAAAAAAAAGAGTAATTTTGTTTTGCTTTAGGACCTAGCGATGTTATAAACCCACAGCAAGTTAAATTTATTTCAAAAATTTGAGTGTCCATGCTTATTTATTACATACTTTTGAAATAAGTTACCTCTGGCGAATTAATTCCGATAAATCTGTGAAGTTGAAAATATACATACTGCAAAGGAATGCGCTAAATTAAGTGTATACAACTGGTTATGCACGTATTCGTTTTCGCGGGTTTATTTATCACGAAAACTGTAAATAAATGCAGAGCAACTTTCACGTACAATTTCTCGGAATAAAACACTTCTGAAGGGCGATGAGCCATTATCTCTCTGCAAATATATTAGTCTCTCCATTATAGTACTTTTGAGAGAATTACCTAGAAATGTTTACATTGTATAAATGCACCGGGAGACGAAGTAGAGTCAATCCAATATTTATAGCGCAAATTATCAAATGCAAATTACTTCTCAGAAACCACAGGTCTCGGAAATTTTGCTGTCGACGACGAGCAAACTTCTAGCAAAGCTGCTATAAACTAATGGATTCGGTAGATTAACTTGACGTGCATGCGAAACTCATCAATCAAAACTTGTGCGTAACTTACAAGCTGTGACCTCACATTCGTACATTCGTACATGCTCGTTCATACATATTTTAAAGAAAATACATTATGTATATAAAATAACTACGTATGCTTATTGTACGATATTCTGATGATATTTTAAAGTACAAGTTTCAATATTCACTTAGTTCGTTTCTTTCACCGAAAACCTGATTTTAATGCACTGCGATTTTAAATGGTGTCGATTATTTTGAAAAATCCTTGCTTTAGTTAAAAAATTTTTGCCTGAGAGCTTGGCTTCTGGATTATAACTGCGTCGCCGTAATTCCTCTTCCCGACGTTTTGGATGACATTGCAGCCTCCGTATTTAAGGGTGAAGTAGCAGTAGCAGTAACGGTTACCTTCGGTTTTTTTGTTGGTTATGAATCAATATTAGAAACGAAATTCAATAACTAGAACCAATATCCATTAACAAGACACTCTATTAGACTCTAAAAACTTCCAGAACATTACACACACGTAACGTGCCGAATTCCCGACACAGAATAAAAAAACCGAACCGCTCACGGCGGTGACTACTGAAGAACTACCTCATAGAAAAAATAAGGTGTTACCTTCAGAATGCGATAACAGTGACACGGCTACAACCCAGAGACCATGATTTCATAGACGACTGCCGCGAAAGACTGCGAACCTTATATTTCCTTTTGTTAGACACAAAATGTACATAGAATACTGATACAAAACTAATCGCTATTCGCCTGATCTTACAATGTTTAAGAATTTAGCCTTGGATATTGCGTCGTTACATTAAAATACAACAACCATGTGCTTTTAGTTTTAGTGTTCTAATAAAATAATGACTGTAAAGTTAAGGATAAGTACAAATATGTTTTTTTTTTCTCGGGAGAGTCGACAGAAATATTTCGACTACATTATTGCACTCCGTTATTAAAAAAAAAAATCTTAGCCGTTTAAACGACAACGAATTACTTAAGAAAATTACCACAGAAGTGTAATGTAATGGAATTACAGTATTTTATGTTTGTTTATTTTTTTCTTGGTTATATTATGTATGTTCAGAGACACTTCAAGACATGGTTTTATTAATTTGTATGTACTTTAAATTTACGCCCCATAGGTTTTACCTATTATATAATTTATTTAAAAATCTTTATCCTTATTTTTTTTTGTTCATTGTAATTTTATTTATAGTTAGGAAACACTCTCTCGAATTTTATTTGTATAAATTATAAGTTGATCTAGTTTTGTTTTCTTTCACTTTGGAATGAGTATTAGTGATGTGTTCTCTAAGTACTGACGAGGTTTATAACCTCAGTGTGAAGGAACGTCCTTCGACTTCGAGACAATTTCATGCTTCATCTACCCTGAATTTCGAATGGATATAGACGTATTTCGGCAGAACTCAGCCCAGATGGGGGTTCTCTGCCGCCAACATAAAATAGACGCTACAGGGAGCGTTTAGTTTAGTCGTCATATTTTGCCGAAGTTTGTGTTGCCGTTTCAAAGAAGTGGCCAGCATAATTTTTGATAATTTAGTTTTGAGTGAGCCTAATTTATCTATGTTGTAAAACGTATTTCTTTCTCATTATGAATTAATTACAGCCATTATAAGTCAGAAACATTCGAGGAATAGATAAATGTTAGAAGGTACAGAATGTTGTAAAATAAATTAATTTGTCTTACATTTCGGGAAAAAATTGGTTGGTTTAAATAAAGCTATATATATATATATATATATATATATATATATATATATATATATATATATATATAAAGTAATGACACTTTAACGAAGCCACAAACTTTATCCCATTTTCTTCCTTCAATAAAAACCAAACATATTCATAGATACGAAAAGCACGATTATCCTGAGCTGTATTCCATTGCTTCACAATTGCAAAATACGTTACTCTGTGTCCAACACCGTTCCATTCCCCCCTGTTTTAATCAATGCGATGTGTAATGGAGCAATTCTCGTTAGAGAATAAACCAACCTTAACCTAACTTAGTTCATGAACCTATTATTCACACTTCTCATCAGTATCTAACATTTGACAATGTCACACTCAAGCGACAAGAAAATAAAATGATCAGAAATTAATATACGTATCGTGTTTACTGGCCACGCAATGCTGTTAACACCCTTACGTCATTCTGCTAGGCAACCAGGTGTACTGAGGCACATCTAAGATCAGGAGGTAGCCTAACCACCCAGGAAGTCATTCTCAGCACTGCACACCCTGTCAATCATAACCGGCTCGCTACTAATCAGTATCTGCGGGAAAAATTAGCATAATAAGAACTACCACTCTTCTGTAGGCAAGTTTTCATGAGCTCAAACGTTTACGTACCCCAAACTAGAGATATTTCGATCCAAAGGAGGAAATTTTCTTTCGTAGCAGAAGTTATTTTTCAAATGACTTGGCCTTTTTGATGAAATTACCTTTGATGTTAAGTCATGAAACCATAATCCAATCCCTAAAAACCTTACAAAAAAGGTTTTGCACTTCAACGCCCTTGATCTTACGCGTGAGGTATTTTACGGTTGACAAATCTGAATTACTTAAAAATATTAGAATATCTGAACAGGTTTCAGAGTAATCTGCAACCACTTAGACAGCCACGAAAAAATCACTTTGTATGAAGACGCCAGAGGTACGTTCTTGAGATCCTTGTTACAGTACTAGTCATTATAGGTTAACTAACGTTCAGAGTTTTATCCATGCACTGCTAGACCGAGAAGTTTAACCCATGAAACTCTCACCTAGGTCCCACTACAAATTTTGCTTATCGGGAATAATCGTGATCACTTTGGAACTGCCAAATTAGTAGAAACTATAACATCGTGATACCCGTATTGCGAGCACAAGCTTGCAGGTGCGCTATTACGACGCTCTTTTGTTTGCTCACGTAACCTCATGAGGTAATAGTCTATGGAGTGGCATCCGCCGTACATCACCAGGGTAGTCATGTCAAGCATGATCATCTTCGAACTGCGCATGCACATAGAGCTTTTTTAACGTAAAACGCCATATTTTGGGTGGCATAAGAACAGCAGAAAGCAATGCAATGTAATGCTGTACGACTGATCGCATTAAAAATGTAAACTTGAAATTGTTGTTTTACATAATCAGTAACGAAGAACAGTATCAGGCGGGACAGCACAGTTTCCAAATTCTAAGGATATGACAAGTTATCTCGTACTAAATGTACATACATTATAAACTTGATGATAGTAAATAAAAGTTTCTTACCTGGAAAAGTTAATCTTCCGCAACTGTTGAATCTGTCAGTGCAGTCGAAAACTGCAAAAGCTTTCATCAAAAATTGTATATTTAAAGAAAAACTAAAACAGTTCAATTCAACTCAATGTTAAGTGTGTACGTTTTTGCCACTACTACGTCGTCTGCTGGAAACTTCACATTTGCTCAAACGCTTCCACTCCATAGACTTCATGTGTAACCTCCGTAGTCGATACTGTGAAGTCGCTTTTCAGCTATAAATTTGCGGTTTCAAATTTTAAATAAGTATGAATGTAAAAAAATGCATAACAGCAATAGCTGACGTTTGCTTTCATTTTTAAGAAGGCCTTGGAAGTTTTAATTTTGTTTTTGTCGAGTATGCCAATAATCGAATATTAGCAACCCTTGTCCAGTTGTTCGGTTGTAGTGCAGGAGTTCAGTGGTTCACAAGGATCTAGCATTGAACTATGAACTAGGACTCGCGGACGAGTGAATAAACCATGCTGATTATGTAAACTGTGTTATAGATGCTCTGGGGATATAGAAATTAATTACGCTATATAACTCCATAGTTACAATGTTTTCTGTAATACTTTGCGCCAAAGCGTATATCTGATTTTCGCACGTATAAATTATTTCACACGCCAAATAACAATACCAGTAAATAATAAACTTGAGATTTTTGGAAAAGTTTTCTGAAGTGGACGGGGGAAAAAAGAGATTACATTTGTTTGCATCTGAGAACAGTTCGGAATGATCGCCGACGCGAAGACTACATACTAGTTTAAGCGTTTAGAGTCCAAGAAGCATATGTAGAATGAGTAACAGTCGGCCTTAGTGACGAAAAACTCCCAGGCCCCTATCACGCGCTTTGTGTTCATGTTACATATAATTAAACACGGAAACATTATTATACTATTTCTGCAAAGTGAAGGTAACACATCAAGCTATAACTATACATTATTATTGTTATTTAATTTTCTCTTTGTAAATATGCACGAAATGTATTACGAATTTATTGGCACAGCTGAATTCCAAAAATTCACTTACTATTCAATTGTCTGTAAATAAAAAGTCCAAAACATACACGAGAAAATAAATACGTTAATGCCATAGAGGTAATATATAGTAGAGGGAACATGACGTCACAAATGTGTGTCCAACATGGTCTCGAGAGTTTGGTGTCGCTTACTTATGTTTTATCGCAGTAAAAATGCAGTCGTGTTGTTTGAAACTCATGGCGTACCTTCCAGTAGATATATTCAGTCATGTGGTGTCACCAAGATCTCGGTTCAAAACCTTATAGTAAGTACGTAGCTAATATTTACTTTTTACTAAAAACAGCTGAGTTAAGGAAAACAGTAACGGGGCAAACATTGTTTACATTTGTCGTTCTGAAATCTCTACGCAATTATACTATGCTATAATATGGTAGTGTGCTCTCCTTAGCTCATTATATATATTCATAAGAGACAAAATAACCCAACATAGATGTGATTACTAAGCAATTATTTTCTTGCCTCTCAATATTATTTCAAATCTCCCGCGCATACTTAACTAAAGTCACGTGACATGTTGAACACACAATTTCGTACGCAGATGTATAGAGGATACTCCCTCTACCCTATATTTACTCTAAGGTTAATGCTTATTTGAGGTTGAGTTCCAGTGTTCACAAACCCAGAACAGCACACTTGCCTTCGTAACTCGAATAGGACAAGCAAATCAGTAGCAAAGATTACAGAAGTCGAGGAAATACAGTGACAATTTATACAACGAAAAAATGCAATTAAATGGTAATGCATTGGAATTATGTATCTACTATAATATGTAATATATAAATTCTTACTTATATTTTAAAAATGTATACACATATATAATCACAAAATTTGCATTGTGATGATAGCAATGGACGAGGCCGGCGATGTCAGAATCAAAACTGTATTTAATTTCGTGTTCTATGGTTGGATTCTTTGCGAGGGCAATTGCTACCAACTTCGGACGTCTTCGGCGAAGGTAAGGTTCTTCATTAAACATTTGAGTTATTGCTAGAGACGTGCAAATTTCGTGTTGTTATCTGACAGCAGACTGGACTCAAAGATACTGTGTGCTCATATAACTTCTGATATTGGTCGACAACGTGGCGCGCTTGAAAGACTCATTCAAACAATGATGTAAGGTAAGGTATGTGGGCTTTACGTCTCGTCGACAGCGAGGTCGTTAGAGATGGTGACACACAACTTGATACATTGACAGAAGCTGAGAGAGCAGTCGGCCATGGCCTTTATTAAGGAACCATCCCAGTATTCGCCCGGAGCGATTTCAGGAAACCATGGAAAATAGAAATCAGGATGGCCGGAGCCGGAGATCGAACCGGGGTCCTCCTGAATGCGAGTCCAGCGTGTTACCGTTGTGCCACCTCGCTCGGTCTAATGAATGCCAACTATCAAAATACACAACTATCCTGTAATGCAGGCACTCAAAGATACGAACGACCGGAGTCAATAATGTCATGGGATGTATAAGGGTGAGTATATGCCAGTGGATTATACCCTATTGCCGTATAATGCAAAATTTGCAGTCTCTAGTCGAGATTAACTTTATTACACTTTAGAAAGATCTATGTTAAAAATTCGGGAATATAATGTTACATGAAGTTGTTAATTTAAATACCGAAATTGTTTTTTTCACTTCGGAATTAAATTTAATGACTTCTGTCTTTCCCAAGCATAGTAAAGGCCACGCTTTTTAGTGTCTACTGTTTTGCGAGAATTATTATTTTAAAGTTAAACGAGAGCAGATATCGAAATTCTGTCTGGCAGTTTTGTTTAACACGGTTTTTGCTGTGATAGCTAATCTTTATGAAGCAAGAAATTTTAGGGGTTTGACGAAAATGTCAATTAACCATAATTCCATTAATTACATAATTAGTTAATACCATAGTATTTACTGTCTAGAAAAATCAGCCAACACGGAGAAGACGTTTTTAAACAAAACTGACAGAAAGATGTTTGGTATCTGATCTCGTTTAGGCGTAAAAAAATAATATCGCTAAAAAAAAGTAGAAACTAGAGGCTCTTTAGTTTTGCAGTGGTTTAAAATTTTTTTTTATCGCAAATTAATACATATTTAAAATATTCGTTCTAACAGTTTTAACATTTATATTGTATCTAAATATTTTTGTTGCAATACACCAAACGGATTTTTAGATTTTCACCCCTGAAATATCACACATTTTGTTGTCAAATTAAGCCGAAATGAAGCAAAATAATAATTTGCTAGCAAACGGTACATTATTTTTAAAAAAACGTTCTGGCAAAATTGTGTATCGTATGACTGTACACAGTCTCAAATTTCTTCAAAGCATTTGGTTAAAAAATATTCGAGTTATTCGTAATTGTTTGAAATAAAGGAAAAATCATGGCCTTAACGTTCTCACATTTTATTAGACCCCTTAGCAATAGCAGCGCAACTTAGCTGCAGAACTTTTCCCTATGCCCCATTTCACCATAAAAACAAGTATTCTTTATAACCTGTAGTAATATTAGCCTTACTTTAATGATTGCTCTCGTTCACGGTCTAAGAGGTAGAGGTCTTGATACTGCCTATGCTCTTCAGCAAGGGGAAGTGACGCCTTCATGTCGCCGAGCGCTAGTAGTAATTTGGTGAAAGTTTTGTCTTGTTTACATCTCGCGTTTTAACATTTTTGCAATTATTTACATAAAATAATGTTAGTAAGGTAAGCTGATATAGTATATACATGTTCCATGTCCATAAATGCATTGGCATGTGTGGAACTGTTTATAAAAGTAGTCTGAAGAAATATATTGTGTATTATTATTTTAGTGAACACATTCGTACAAAAACTATCATTTCGTGCCCTACAAAATTTAGAATCGTAGCAATGTGCATCTGCATATAAAATATTTAAAAACTAAATTTTACTGTTGTAAAGAAAAGTGTTCCAATACAAATTTACGATCCCATTTTTTTCTTCGATATAATACTCGCAATTCCGGTAACAACTTCACATTTTAAGCTAAGCCAAATATAAAAACAAGTCAAATCTTCCACCAAATTACTACTAGCGCTCGGCGACAAGAAGGGAGTCGCATTTTATTCCTCAGTGTCAAGACCTCTACCTTCATAGACCGTGCTCTCGTCTTATGTGCTCCCTGACGGCGCGGAGTCTCGTAATAGGAGTATGTGTGTGTGTGGAGCTATTTATCAGCGAACAATTCACGTCCTAGTACTTGGTGACTAAACCAGTGGCAGCGAAGTCTCCAGAGATCTGGCGACCAGTCCTCAGACTCTACTATCCCTGGACTAGATATTAGCGTCGACTGGTAAGTGGCGTGGTGTTTGTTACGGCGGCCGTGATTACACGCGGGACAAAACAATCCATCACTGTGGCGCTAGGTGGAGGACGGAGGCTATAAAAGCCCGCGCTGCCCGCCGTCAAACGAGATGCAGCACATTACGAGCTATGCGGAGTCCTCACTCCACTCCACGACGTGGAGCTTTCCAATTTAGCGGCGGGCCGCGCCGTATCTTCTGCAACACCGACCACCCACGTGTTCTCCGGTGAAGAAGAGAAACAACTGTGAGAGGACGTTGCTTCTACAATACTGGCGTCAGCTAGCATCTTGTGCATGGCCATTTGGCTTTGTCCTTAAGGAGGAGTATCAGATAATTTTCTTGTATTTTTGTAGTCTGCACTGAAAGAAAAATTTTGTAGAAAGTCTTCCCTGCAAAATTATTTAGTAGTAACCACAAAATAATTTCGTAATGACCACAATATTTTAGTGGTGTCAACAAAATTCTTTTGTGGAGACGACAAAATAAATTTTGCAGGGTAAATACCCACAAAATATTTTGTAGCTGCCACAAACTATTTTTTTCTGTGTAGCCATAACACTTATTGAAGTTGTATTATCAAAATTGTCTCTTTGACGTTAAATTTTTCGGAAACAAACATACATAAATATTTTTAAAAAAATTTTAATTTATATATTTTTTAACAACTCTGTGACAGAAGATCTCGTCATACGACAAATTTATATAATTTTGCTTGAGGTGAAAGGAATGTTGTTAGAGGGTAGTATCACGATAGAAAACGTATGCCATTAAGTTGGCAATAACTTTTGTATTATACTAGCGATCTGAGGAGTAGCACTTATTATCTATAGCCAAGAATTGAAGTCTATACACTGACATGCCGCACACTTCCAATTCTGGAACCTACTGAATTAATTTATCTACTATTAATTATTATTAATCAATCATTAACTAATTTATTATTTGTAGGGAAAATATGACACAAAATTGGCAAAAAGGAAAAAAAAAAACATTATTTAATCTGGTCGTTACCAAACTTCACATGATCACCTGCTGGGCTAATCTGAAGATTGCCTGAAAATTTCATCAAAATCGCTCCAGCCGTTTTGGAGTATATAGGGAACATACATACACACATCGATTTTTTACACATATAGATTGTTCAAATATGCATGTGTTCTAACTCCCAAAAATCTCTGACTTTCAAATAATGTTTCAGAATTTAAACACAACTCATGCTCAAACAATGAGGCTTACTGCTAGGTTTCTATGGATAGACTATCAGTTAAAAGAGATCGGGCTATTTATTTAGCGTATAGCTTGTCTTATGTCTTCGTGAGTGTGCTCAGTATTGTAAAGAGTTTTTTAAGTTTCGGATGAATTCAGTTTCAGCCAAGAGGAACAATCTGGCAGCGAGGAGCTGGTGCATCAACAACGTTCCCAGTATACAAACTTTATTATTTGTTTGCATGATCCAACACAAGCTCTGCGTTTATAATGGTTCTGCAGTATTTGCCTTTCCTTTGTTACTAACGATTCTGTTTTACGCACACTCGTCGTAAGCTCTTGCTACCTAGCATGTATTCCATATTGTATCTATCAAACATTATAAATTTTAATATTTTTTATGTTTTATATTCTTGAATTGGAAAACTTACGTTATAAATGGATTAGCTCTTAATGAGGCCTACTTAAATATGTATTACATATACATAGAATAAACTAATGACCAGAAAAATGTACAAGTTGTAATATTCTTTTTTTTTTTTTTTTTTCAAAATATAACACTGTTTTCAAGTCGTTCGATTTAATACCGTTTATTTCACGCTAACGTGCCTATTAGTTGTTCATAGCTTGATTATTATTGTGGTTTAAAAACACTATTTAACTTATACGAATATAGCCTAACAAATAGGCCTGATTTTCCAATAGTTCATTGCTTAGACTAAGGTTGTATAGAGAATAAGAGTGGGAAGTCGACAGTTCGGGGATGTGTGGAAAAACAGAAAGGTACCGGAGGACAGTCCTAGATCACTTTTACCCTATCCTATTTGTCATATATACTCCATTTTAAAATATATTTACGGCGGAAATGTGCATTTAATGTTATAAATTACTTTTTAAAAACTAAGGATAAGTTATTACTGTATTATGTAAGAGCACACATATATATATATATACTTATACCGTGTTCTAGGTGGTTCGGGATAAAGTGAACATTTTTGAAACCCTAGTTACGTTTTCTTTTAAGATTATTTAAAGTTTCCTGCCACTAAAAACAACTCTTCCTAAGTAACAATCAATGCGCATATAGCATACCGTGGTCAAAGTTAACGTGAGAGATCACGATACACAATTGTTTTAAATTATTATTCTTGACACGATGTTCTTCAAGAGTGCTCACTTTATCGCGAACAACCAATATGGTAATTACAATTTACGAACAATGACGTAAGAACAATTGTTCTTCATAATACTCACACTGAATACATGTGAGATTTTCTACGACGTATCTAGCCATTTTGGAACGATTAGCATAGCTACTAGCATAAAACGCTTTACGTAATAACTAAAAATTATTCAAAATGAAGACCCGTAAGGTAACGTAACTTTGCAATCCCCCCTCCTTTTATTTTTACAATATTTCAAAAAATCCGATTAATTTCAGTTCATGTGAAAATTCCAAGATATTATACTTCACTGTAAAGTATTGTTTATTACTAAATATGTGAGGGATGGCTTCTTAATCAATTTTAATGGCTGCAAACCTATGCTTACAACAAACACATGTGGTTAAAATGATATTTTGAAACTTGGCAAAGTAACCACATTTTAACGGTGCTGGTTTCAACTTCTCTATCAGAAAATATATGTAATTTTTTAGAAAATGCAACTACATTAAATAGGTTTTATTTGATAATGTCCGTCCCGAAAATGTGTATTATTTGTCCTCATTTGAAGACTTTGTAAATCATCGAGTTACACAGGTTGTACGGGAACCAATTTTCTTGTTTGTTAGTGTGTTGCAGCTCGTAGGTTGACGCAAACGACAGAACACAAAGGCTGGGCAGAAGAACATGCAGTGGCCAAGGGGAGGGTTGTGGTAGGTGAAAGCTAAGCGAACAATCATCGATCTTGGACGAGGTTCCGAATTGTGCGGGACCGTCTGAAAGGGGCAATTCCCTGGATAACCGGCTACAATACGATAGCAAACTGGCGGTCCTCTGGCACACACTGATTACGTGCTGCTTCTCTGCGTGCAAGAGTGTCACCTTCTTCCTCGCAGCATTAGTCATGTTAAGGCACAGTTATCATATTATTTGAAAACGTACTCTTAATAAATGTAGGACGTCACTGTTGGCAATTTGGAACGCTTTCTCAGTTTAAGAACCACGAATAAACACTATCTACTGTAAGGCCTTTGGATTTGTCCTGAATTACACATATGAACAACGAAAGTATATTACATACCCTTTTTTTTCATTGGAAGCTTATAGTATCCTCTCCTGCGATCCTTACGTTTTCTAATCATGTCATTCGGTCGTTAGCGTGTTCGCTCGGTGTGTTCGGCAATGAGATCTGTTGCTATCTGCGAGCATACAGTTTATTCGCTTGGTGTTCACAGATATATTTTAGTGAATCCGCCCTGCCGATTGTACTGTGGTACGTTAGTTCTTAGTTACGAATTGTTTGCAACAGAAGATGCCAGAGCTTAAAGAACTTTACAGAGTCTCATGTTTCTCCAGCTGCACACGATGTGGATGTGTGGATACGGAGTTACCTGACATGTTACGTCGTGCCTTCCGACCATCATATTGATTTCCCTTTTCCCATCGAAAAAAGTAAGTATAAAATTTCCATAATTTTCTTCCAATTTCCTTAATTTACCTTTCACGACGTGTCAACATTCCATAGGATGACTGGCTTCTCAAACTGGACGGATAACGAAATTTTCATGGGCCGTTAACTGAAGGGGAGACCCCTTGCGCAACTATATTGAACTGTATCTTAGTGTTCTATAAACATAAATAGTTGTAAATATTATTTTGTTCAGATTTTATATTGTGACAGTTTGCTTGAGAACTTTAAGAAGTATCTAGTCGACTGCATGTTGCTGCACTGTAATTTCACTGAGACAACCACCGTGTTGACTTTTTAAACTACGAAAATATTCTTTACTTGACCCGTCAAAAGTGCCACCACCCTCACCAACCTTCCTCGTTGAATCTTTTTTTCAGAAGAGAAGCTTCAAACTGCCTCGATAAGATGTTTGACAGACCACCTCCTTAACTTGCCTCATTGACTTTTTTTCATGAGCATTATATTTTTTTAGTGAGGAGACAAGGTCATCCGCCATGTTTAAATTGGCAACGTTGTTATAAAATTATTCAAGTTAATTTATTTTTATTTTCGGCTTGTACAAGTTTCGTACTTTAAAATCTTCGGCAGCAAATTAAACTACTTAAGCCCTACCCACTCAATCGTGCCATGTTAATGTCCTTTACAATTGCATTAAAATGTTAGTAAACTGATTTTATTGGGGTAGTCACACATATGATTTCTCGATGGCAGACTCTTTACAAAAAAAGGGAGACAACGTAAAACCTGTATTATAGTCACCAAACTCTTTAGTTTGTTTGTTTGATCACGCACTCCTACAAGTCCTCTGCTCATCTCTACTCAACGTCATTTTCCATTACCCCTTACCCGCCTCCTCCATCTCCTCTCATCGTCACCTGCATCCCTCAAAGAACCTCACCATAGCTATATATTTTCGGTATATCTATTATATTTTATAAATCTTGAACAAGAACATAAAACATACGTACGAATTGCCAGTTCGAAGATAAAACGTCGAGTGGCAACTAATCTCTGGCGTGTAGTTACTGCTTCCGGATAGTTGCTGTTTTAATTCCAAACATAATCTTTCATCAGTATAAATACATACTCAAAATCGTCTACACAAAGGCTGCAAAAATGTGTGATTACGTATGTCTTCTGGTTTTGATTTGAGGTTGATATTAAAAATGTTTTCATTTTCAGAAATCAGATTCTGTAAAATTGTCTGTACTCGCACTATTTGATTCTCTTTATTTTTGTAATAAAAATACCCCCTATCCATAAATGCAGTATTTCATTACTACCAATCGTCACAAACATTTCCTCACTGACTTAACAATTCGGAGCGATTCTGAAGCTTGGTCTACGCTGATCTTCGAGGAGCAGTGAAAACATAGATAACCGAACATCGGCCGAATGAACGAACATTTGCTCAGAGGTATTTGCTCGTCCAAACACCAGTGTAAACATGTACTGCTTTATTCTTTACGAACATTAGCCGATCGAGCATTTGTTCAGAAGGGTTCTTTCTCCCACCAAGTGTAAATGCACATCTTTTAAGACACTTCTAACACCTTAAAATTTTCATTCATATTACCTTAAACTTTTATAACATTCAATGTATACAACGCTATATGATGCCATATTGAAGTCACGAGCGCGGACATTTTGTTTGTCTAATTATTGAATGTTGTGAATTTTTTTCAAAGGCGTTTATTTGAACATATTTGGTATAATCTGACCTCAAATTTCCAACAAAGATAAGAGAATTTTAAAAATATTAATACAAATAACAACATAATAGAGTTTCAAAGTTACATTAAAGTACACTAAAAATTAATGTATAGAGTATTTTGTAAACATCAAAAAATAAAAATAAGACAATATGATTTGGTTTAACGAATTATTTTCGTGAAATATAGCAGGAGTGATTTATTTTCGATTGAGAACATTATGTCTTATTTAGGGATTTGTATTCAAATTTTGCAATAAATTTCCAAGTTATCACTTTAGTTTTGTTTGAATACGTTTATAGAACGGCTATTAAGTGATATGCCTATTTAATAAATGTAGTTCAGATAATTAAATTCAATAAATATTTCATTGTCTGGAAAGGCCTCTACTCTTGACACATAGGGTTGACCCATTTTTTAAAATCTATGCACACTTATTTTGTTTAAATTAACTTGATTTCTAGTATCGTATACCTTCAGCGGTTAAATAGAATTCCAGTTTGCTCTCTGTACCACTTGTATCTACATACTGATGCATATAGTTGACCCACTCCATCTTCATTAACATCTAGTTAGCAAATGCTTTGTAAGACAAACTAAGTCACTGAAAATATCTTGACAGTAATTGAAGCAAGCCTAGTCAATATTATTTGACGACACGTAAACCTAAGCGTTAAAGGAGAATGTTTTGTATCATTTTCTGTATAAAATTCATTAGACACAGGAGACTCTTCTTTTATAAAAATATATAATGCGCTGAAATTTTTGAGTTAAGACTTTTGCAGACACGAACGATCTTTATAGATACAAAACGAAATATTAACGAACAACTGTAGGAAATGTAGATTTGAATTAAAGCTCCTTAAATGACAATTTACTTCAGGAAACTTGACATTTTACTATTAGAAATTCAGTATAATATTAAGACTAATGTATGGATTCATCAGTTTGTTTACTTTGATGTGTAAATTTTTATAATATTTGAATACAGAATTTAGAAAAAAATGTTTACAATACAGTGATTATACAACGGCAGTTTCATTTAAATAAGTTAGTCTCGTTGCAGGGAGGAATCTTGGTAAACGATAACTTAATGTTCTCTCGTGTCCGCTCGCTTAGTTTCGGTTCCTTTTTCCTCTCCGTCTTCAGACGCTGTGTCCCCTTCAGTACGGCGAATTCTATTAAGCTGTGCTTGACCCCAGCTCTCTCCTTCTCTATCGTCGCCCCTGACAGAAAAGTTAGCGGAAGACTTTAGTCTTGTTGGCATAGCCGATGGAGATTCCATGTCTGTAAACATTCGCGGAATCCCTCAAGTTCACTAGAGCTCACGTGCACCAGTTCGTTGAATGAGAATACACTAGCAGAAACGTTAAGTAACTAGCGCCATGTGTGGAAAACTGAAAACGTTTCTCGTTACAATAGCTAGTTTCCATCTGAAAGTTACCATTCAATAAAAGCCCATCTTCCTTTCGCTACTAATGAGAAAACAAATTGTTTAAAACTCAGACATTTGAAACCAAGCGGCGTGGCGCAAAGGTAACACGTTGTATTCGCATTCGAGAGAACTCGGGTTCTACTTCCAACTTTGGCCATTCTGATTTCGGCGTTCCATTGTTTCCCGAAATCGCTCGATGTGAATGTGGAATGGTTCCTTAACAATAACCGTGGCTGATTCCTCTCCAAATATTTATTATTTCGTAAAGTTATGTATAATATTCTCTAAATGTCGTCGTTATCGAGATAAGTTAAACTCACTCATTCATCCACATCTGTAAAACCACATACAAGTCTAGGTCAAAAAATGGTTCGTTGTTTATTTGTAATCTTTCATTACAGTCATATGTTTTACAATTTCACGCAGTTAGGTCCAAACAACGTTCGCAACATCATCCTTGCATTGGCTTCAATTTATTTTAAAGTATACGTGAGATAAAAGGGGGGAATATAGCAGTCAGCTCTTCTCTATCTAGCTATATAGGTTAATGGACCTCCCTAGATAGGCTGCGGCGTTGTGTGTGTGAGGCAGGAGCGGTAAGGCTGCCGTTAACCGATGTATGTATTGTATTATCGCCTCTCTGTGCAAGCCACTCAGCTGGCGTGCAGTGCTTTACTATTATCCTTTTACTATGGGACTTTAAGCAGTGACAGAGTTATTTTTTTATGGGCAGCATAGTTCGAAGGCAAACGCTTGTTTCTTTAGTTGCATTTTTCGAATCCGATTATTAATTTCCCAGATATGGCAGTCTGGAAAAGCCATTTTTAGCCGTTTTGAGGGCCTGAAAATAACGTTTCTAAAAAACGTGCCGAATTTTAAAACTATAGTAACGTAGTTTGGAATGTGTATTCCTTTCGCAAATTTACAAATATAACGTACGTTAAACAGTTTCGTCAAAAAGAGAGCAGTCGTAACTCGCTGCGACGCATTTTAAGCCAGATAGGAAGGCCCCTTAAGTGCTGCGTCAAGCGACTGATTGAAAATTTATTATTATTATTACTGTTGGGGGCGCGGTGGCCGAATGGTCAGACCATTCGCCTCCCACCAAGGCGATCTGGGTTCGTTTCCTGGCGGGGTCGGTCCCCGGATTTTCGCATGTGGGAATCATGCCGGATGATGCCGCAGGTCGGCGGGTTTCCTCGGGGATATCCGGTTTCCACCGCCCTCTCAATCCGGCGCCGCTCCATACTCACCTCCCTAACCAGCGCTAAAGACCTCGATGTTGAGCGCTGACCAAAACCTTTCACTTACACACTCACTCACTCGATCCTCCGGCGTGGTCGGTCCCTAGATTAATGCATGTTGGAATAGTGCCGGTCGGACGAGGTCGTTGGCCGGTGAATTTTCTCGGGGTTCCCCGCTTCCCTCGCCCCCTTAATAGAGAAGTTGCTCCATCGTAGAGCTTCCTTCATGCCGTCCTCCGAGGTGCGCAGATTGCCTCGGGCTCTCATTCATAAAATCTGCATTCGGGTGCGACACCTCACCCCGACCTCATCCTCGCACGATATTTATTATTATTATTATTGTTAAAGAAAATTCTTACAGTCAATGCCCCCACACGTGTAATGAGTTTCAACTGATACGCTAGTTTAGTTTTTACTGTACAGGTCCTGTTTGATAGCATACTAGCTTCGACGATAAACCGGGTAACACACACAATTACCTCACTGTTTTCATATCATCGTGACGAAACTGCTAAACCCTCTTTTCAACGACAGAATAAAATCAACACTCTCAGCAATTGTTATACGTAATCCACCAACGAAGGTTTGACTTACACAAACTGGATAATGTTATGCATCTGCCTGCAACGCAAAAACTTTTAGTTTTGAGTAGGGCATTATTACAAGTTTCAGATTTGAAATGTTCTTAAAACAACTATTTAATTAAGTCTTATATCATGTTGTTACATATATTTACTTCATTGGACTAAATAATTTGTGTTAGGCTGTTCCAGAGCTACGAGTCTTCAAACATGTTTTGCTATAAACTAAAAATTAGCGCATATCTGGTTGATGTATGACACTGTAAAATTAATCATGCCCTTAATAATGCTTACCTTACTACATTAATTTCTGGATTCGCCACTTTTAGGAATCAACATCTAGTTTTTTTTTCCCCAACTGTGATATTCATGGTGCTGGTGTTATCTGCTATTCTGCTAGTGAAAAAATCGATTAGTAATTGAATTATGTTCTATGTTAAAACTGAAGCTGTTTAAAATTTAAAAATATATATGTATAATTTGTATAGCATAAAAATTTATCATTGCAAAAATTAATGTGAAATAATTATGACAACTGCAAATTTATCTTTTAAATAAAGTTTATTTTCATGTTATAAGACATCGCAAGACAATTAAAATATTCACCACAATGCTCCCACCCCCCAATACGACAGCAACCAAACGATATAGTTAGCGAGCGTATGAGAAGGCATGCACGTGACCCTATGTTGGCGCATTTTCATTTGACAGAACACTCGTAGTGGCTATGAAAACATTTAACATTGTACTTTGGCGATAAATTTCAGAACATTTCAATAAACTTCCAAACAAATCGAAAAAAAAAGCCAAAATATCTTATCATTTCGAAAAAAATAATATGGCAAAAATTATAAAAAAAAAAAGAGTGCAAACTTTTCCTTTGTGCCTCTGAGTCCCCAAACATTTAACTTAGTAAATGAGAAAAATTGCTCTTGACTGAGCGCTTACCTTATTTTGTTTTAATTTGTAATTTTTAAATCAAACTTTACTAACTTATAGATATTTTCATGAGTTCAGAAGCTTCCCATAAATGAATTGCCTTTACTCTTACATCCTGGCCTATATTGATATTTCTCAAATACAAAAAATCCATACTCTATATGTCAAAAGCAGTAGTCATGACTTGTCTCAAAGTGGGCAAATGACGTCTTGTTTCTTGCGCAAGTGATTGAGAATGGACTCTGTGCAACCATCTTTATTTTTTTTAAATAAAATCTTATTTTTTTTTTTTTTAATCGTTACGTTATTATTTTCTTAACAACATAGTTAAGTTCCTCGTAAATGAACAGTTTCTCTCCTCATCCCGCTTAAATACACACTCCACTAATTTAATTTATTTTACAAACAAATTTCTCACAAATTCATTTTACTTCCTCATCGTTGAGTACAACTTTCTAATATTCCAGACGGGGCCGCGGTGGTCGAGGGGTCAGACCTCTCGCCTCCCACAATGGCAATCCGGGTTCGATGCCCGGCGGGGTCGGTCCCCGGACTTTCACATGTGGGAATCGTGCCGGACGATGGTCGGCGGGTTTTCTCGGGGATCTCCCGTTTCCCCTGCCATTTCATTCCGGCGCCGCTCCATACTCATCTCATGTCACCCCTCACCAGCACTGAAGTTAAGCGCTGACCAACATCTCTCAGTCCTTCTACTTCCAGAAGCTGCAACTGAGCGAGATGCATCATCATGTTAAAATCAGAACATTTTCAAATACGTTATTTTAAACTTACATTTACTTGCACATATTTTTCCATTCTTCTTTCAACACTATTACCAACAATTATACGTACACCCGTTACATTTTATGGTTTAAAGTTCTAATCAATTTTTTAAAACCTTTTTAATAATTGTGATGTCGCGTTATAGTAAGAATCAGTTTTGACTGAAGTGAAGATGGTATTTTTTTTATAGGGGTGCTATGATTTGTGTATAATTGCACTAAATATAATGCGTTGTAAAAAAACAATTGACTATATTCTGACGTTGTTCGAAACAAGGAAATGAAGATAAACACAAAATATGTGAATATAGTGACTCTTAACCAAATTAAAAATATACTAATTAATTCTATAAGCTTAAAGTCTAAGAAATTCTTACATAATAAAGGGTGCACGAGAGTGGTTGGGTATGAGACCAAGAACAAAATATTGGTGAAAAATTACAACGTTTTATACACACATATGTGTGCTATATTTTTTTTGTAAAGTGGTGATAACTGTAAAGAAAATTTAAAAAAATAATAATAACTTAAATATATCCAACAGATTCTAAGCGTTATGTTATTTCGTGCTTTTTTTTTTTTTTTTTGTTTTGTTTTGAATAATTTCCGAACTTTAAGGTCAATGGATAAAGGTAAAGGTCTAGGACAAATGAATATGATGGACGTTTAAATGAAATAAACTGCTGGCTCTGGTCACTAAAGTGGGGATTGTTGAGTGCGACTGAATCCATCACGGCGCTAGTGTTCCTTGACTCTGCTCCAGTATCCCTTATACTACTCGCATGTTCACGCACTGCTGCTATGTTGGAGATTCGCAAGATATTAGTCACGTATGGGTGTCTGAACTGTCTCTGCGCCTCCCTTACTCCTTTAGTAAACAACCCATCCTAATTATTCATGACGTCAGCTGTGCTGCAATTTCTCTGGCTTCAGTCCTTGCAAGGCGTCACTCAGATCATATTCCAGCTAGACGATGTTAGACCACATTCAGCCGCATCATATTGGATAATCATGTTTTACGTTACGCAATAGCTCGCCATGTGTGCAGATAACTAAAAATATGTGTATAACATTATATTATTTGCTTAGATGCCCAGGAGAGTACTTAATGTTAATCGGGCTGGCAGTGATCACTGTACACGTGGTGTGCTTTTGGCAAGAAACTTATTATTATAATAGTTTCTCACGTACCGTATAGTAACATAATGGCAAGAAGATATGTCTTAACTTTCACTTACATAAATATTGAAAAACGCGGTAAACCCTACGGAATAAATTCTGGTTCATTATTGTGTCAAACATTATCGCTGACAACACTTAAATAAGAAGCTATAAATTCATTCAATAAGTAGAGGTGATGGTTTATCGCGGGAAAACTTGACTGTTTGCTGGGTTTCAACGTACGATCAGCTTATGAAAATACGACTGGCTTTCGCTTGTGCGAAGATCTCTTGCCCTATTGAATAAGCCAATAAGAATTCCGCTATTGTAATACATGATGCCTGTTATTGGTCTGCAGACAGCTATTTTGTGTCAAACGTTTAACACCTATAATAAAAGCAGCAAGAAATCACATTGTTTTCAAGGCTATGTTGGCACAAAACATTTTCGCGATATATCATTATCTCTATCAATAAGTACGGTATTTATCTCTTAGTCATTATTTTCCGAAGATATGTTGACAACTGTGGTAATCAGCAGTAAAAAAACGCTATGATATATTACGTTGGTATTACTGGAGAAGAAAGATATTTTTGACAAACAGTACATATTAACAGCAAAGGCGAGTTCACGTGGGTGGGAATTCAAATGCGGCAGGTTGTCAGCAAGTGGGAAATTCTAAAAGGAGAGATGCTGGAGTCTCGGGGGTCGCGACCAATCAATACCCTCCCGCGGTGTGGCCAAGGCGCCTGCGCAATGCTGGTGAGGGTGTGGGGGGATAGGGGAGGGGAGGAGGGGGTCGCAAGCAGCAGACGGCGGCCGCACCGGCTGGACGGGGTGCCAAACAAACATGGCCGACACCGAGTTTGAAGAATTCCGACATCACTTCGAAAGGCTTCCGCAGCACATCAAGGCACCGGCGCACATATATACGTGAGTACAGTTGCTTTCTCAGCACTATCATGTCATATGCACTGCTGCCTGCTGCGCTCCTGGAGGTTATGCCACTCCGTCAGCCATCTGCGAAGCCTTTCAGGTCTGCATAACTCGCAGGGGTCCACCAAAACTACCCTGACTTTACGACTTTAAATAAACGGTAGTTCTTTAAATTTAGCTTTTGTGAATACGTCTTTCCAATATGTTACTAATTTCTGCTCCAAGTTGTTGTGTTAACCCCTCTCTGGGACACAGAAAATCTGCTCTCATATTAATAATTTTACTTGCATTTCGCCTTGCTACTTGTAAATTAATAACAATTTTAGTATAGCCTTTCATATGAACTTTTTATTAAAAATTACAGTTTTCTAAAAAAAAAATTAGAAGAGTATTTTCTAACTGAAATGTTTCATTGGTTCCATACAATACAATAAAAAAATTAATCAAATTCCGTTATGTTCAGCTCGTTTATATACATACATACATAAAAGTTTCTAAGATATCTGGAAGTCTGAACGTATACTATATGTGCGGCAAAACCTGATCAAATATGTTAACCTGACACAGGAAGCTAGTTTCCTTGATATATGAACAACTCATAAAACAAGCGAATGAGCTTTCTCGGTAGTAAAAATCTCGAACTGAAAACAACCAGTGCATGTTTTACTATGTCAATAAAGTACAGAATTTTGCATAAATAATCAGTCGAAGAAAACACATCCGGAGAAAATAATTATTTTTAAATTGTATTTCAACGATTTTCTGAGTGTTATGGATTGTTGCCATGTGTCAATAACGACAGCTGTGGCCTGCGTTGTCAGCGCAAAGTTCTCCCAGATGTAGTACAGACAGTAGTTCATAATATGCCCACATTAGATATGGTACCAACAGCAATCAGAAAACCTGCTTCACACGCGTGTTACGTGAAGTCAGTCATGTTAGTTTCCCCAATTAACGGCGTCGCCTGCCTTCAGTTTCATGGTACAGATGCGAACAAATGCTAAGGGCGACAATGGAACTCTCGTCTTGTGCGCGCGCCAAGCACGTTGAACTAACGTGCAAGCTTTCTGTCGTACCGTTTTTACTGAGGACTCACTGTCGTACTATTGATGTACGGCAGCATGAACATACAGTTTTTTTTTTCTTTAAGTTGAAGGGCTTCAAAACATTGTGTGTGGTTCTTTGTTAAAACAAACTTTTCGGACTTCTCTGAAGTGTATTTTCATTTCGTAAACTAGTATGCTTGGCGCTTGCTAATATTTACTTTAAAAAACTGATTTACAGCTTGGAAAGTATTTAAAGCATGTGGCAGGCGGTCGTTTAAAAGGTTTAAGAACATATAACGTATTTATTCTATTAAGTAATTCCAGGTGACCCACTCACTTAAAGAGGTGACTCACTCACTTACAGAAGTGACTCACTCACTTATAGAGAGTTAAATATATTTTCACAATCAATCAAATTAATGGATATGTTTGTAGACGTACGCTTAAGCAATGGCGTAAATCTAAAAACAGATTCATTATGATAAAGTCTCACTGCAGTATAGTTTTAGAGATATAATCAATAAAATATGAATTAAAAGCCAAAATAGATAAATACAGTTATTGAAAAAATTATACTTTACCCAACACTTGCGTCTGTTTCCCAGCTATAATACACCTCGTCTTGTCTTGTAACTTTTAACGAGTCGAGCATTCAAAGCACTTTTACCATGTCTACAATTCTAAAGAATTATATTTAAAATAGGTGTAAACTAAATAATTCGCCTAGGAACGTAAGTTACTTCAACGAAAAAAAAAAGTACTAATTTTGTATCGCTATGCTAACTAAAGACGCACAGCAAACCAATTGAGATTTGTGTTGCCAATCATGTAATACAGTTAGCAAAAATGTATTCTAAAGTTTTTTCTACTGCGTTTAGGCAAAAACTTTGCACATTACGCAATGAAATTAATACAGATGAAACACAGTTTATTCCAAATGTGCACGAAAAATGTTGCTTTCATATCACGGCGGAACGTGTGTGTTTGCCTTGAGAAAATAAATTGGAGACAACAGTTTAATTGACAGTATTTATCTGATAAGTAGGAATCCCTAATTTTCGCGAAAAGAATTTTGTCCCACTTTGTTTCAGTGACTTACGTGCACATCTGCAGCTCAACTTCATAATAACTTATTGGACGTCTTAGTTATGATGTGTCTTAGGAGTTTTACTGCCAGATCACAGACATATGAAGTTGTGGTAACGTTATTGTGATTGGCAAAGTCAAACGAGAGACGACACTTCACAAAGACATGCTGCTAATAACCATGAAGTACAACTGCATATGTGCACATAAGTCACTGTAACAAAGTGAGTCAAAATTCTTTTCGCACCAATCAGGGGTCTCTACTGATAAGGTGATCACGAAAATTAAGGGCTATAAAACTAATATAGTAGGCCTAATCCTGTATTATAACACCTGCTAACGTTTGGAGATTCATGTTGCTTTCTGCTGCAGGACGTTAGGTTACATCATTTCCATTAAGACGACAGACTTGAACGGCATTTAGTTAAAGAAAAATGAAAAAAAAAAAAGTATTAATCCTCAATATAGGCAGTTGTGTGAAAAATATTTCAGTTCAACTTGCATGTACTATAACGTACTATAAGCACGGATTCATTTTAAATGTTCTTATTTTAATACATTCATTTGTATAGCAGGAAATTAAACAATAGTTAAAAGTTTACTTCAATTCATTTATATTAATATAAAGAGTGAAAATTAAGTCTGCAATGTTTTTCCTTTGTTATTTTTTGTTGCTAAGACAATGGTTATTTTGTCCCGTTATTTATTGATTTGGCAACTGTTTGTAACGAATAATAGAAGTAACGAGTTGGCATTTTTTAATCTGATATGTCAGGTGCGAATCTCATCCTATTCATTTACAATTTGGCAACACTGATTTAAAAATACATAGAAATAAACGAAACACTCGTGTATGACAAAATAACTTCTTTTTTTCCTTGCAGATTTAGAAGAACCCAAAAATAATTGTATTAATACCGTGTCTGTAAACTGCTAAGTATTCATTTTTCCTGCTAGTTTGTTTAATGTGTAAGTGTAACTTAATATTTGATTATATAGTGTAATTATCAAGGTTAATTCCTGAGTATTCTTCAAACCTGTAGTCGGAGTTCTCGCCTGGGCACGTGGTGTCTGGCATGCCTCTATTTCACAAATATTATGCAAATCTCCTTAATGTGGTCAACACTAAAGTGGCTTTTTCTCTAAGTGCCAAGTTTTATGTGGGTTGCTTTCAGACGCTTGTATAGCTCAGGCAGAAAACTTTTAGTTGTCTCTGCTATTCATAAATTAAGAAAAAAAAACGGTGTTTGCAGTTTAAAAATAAAGTTTTTTTTTTCTTTTGCACAGAGAGGATACGTTTGTCTTTAGCTATGTTGCCGAGGAGTCTGGAACCTCTGTGCCATCTTCGAATAATTGTTACGTTTACTGTCTGGTGAAAGTTGCCAATACAGTTACGTTGAATAAAATATTAATATAATTTATAGGGGCGGATCCAGTTCTAAGTTGGGAGGGGGGGGTAGTTTCTAAAAAGTAGCTGTGCCACACCCCGAGTCAAAGAAGTGGATTTGGGGGGGGGGGGGTTCCGGAGGTCCTTCCCCAAATAAATTTAGTTTTAAGTTGCAAAATGGTGATATTTAAGGCATTTCCTAAACAAAAAAAATTACTATATCACTTTACAATTTTTTAAAAATATTTTACAGTCAAATTATACGTAAACGGTCAAAATTGATGGGGGCGTAGGCCCCCTGCGCCCTGAATCCACGACTGATTCATAGTTATGTTTCATTTCTGTTGACATCTAAAATTGGTTAATTCTGCCTAGACAAAGGAAATTACTAATAAATAATGGAACAGCAGTTGGCGCAGTGGCTAGAGCGTGTACCTCTAACCAAAACGACCCGGGCTCGTTGCTCGACGGGATCAACTCGGACTTTCCCGTGTGGGAATCGTGCAGGACGATACCGTTAGTCGGCGGGTTTTATAGGGTACCTCCCGTTTCCCTTCCCCTTCATTCCTACTCTGCTCCATACTCTCCTCACCAGACTAATAACTTATCTAATAAAACATAAAATCACTAATATCATACATTTGAATTTCGTCACATATTTTCCCTGATCTACGTATGATATGTCATTAACAATGTTGTGTTGGGTGAAATATCGGCAGTGCATTTGTAAATATTTGTTCGTTTAATATTTACTAGTAATCATATTAAACTAGGCTATTATTTTAATAACATTATTTTGTTGCCGACTTCTGCATAAACACTTAAAACATATTCCTGGTCAGACGTATGCATTATTTTTGCAAAATACTTATTTAGTTTATTATTTTACATTAATAAAAATAACGTAAATAATTAACTTATGAGTGTTAATTATAATTGTTGTTGTAACATCTTTTTACATTATGGTGAAAATATCTGTTTATTTTGCAAGTCTCTTGGGACATATGATTAAATCTATCGAATACTGTTGAGAAAATTCAAAATTCGGTTTTATCATGTCACTGAGATTATTCCAAAGGGTTGAAATTTATTTTCTTTGAACGAAATATTTGTTAGTTTACAGGCAATCACATATTTTGCTGACGGGACAATTTTTTTTTTATTTGAAACGTGGCTGGCACATACAACTATTTGTGTACGTATATTCCAGGTGTTTTTACTAGATAAAACATTATATAATGTTGTATTTTAGCTCTTCCGAACTGTTGGTTGTGGCCAACCATTATGCCATTAATACAATACATTAATCTGAGCAAAAATGTAAGAAAAACTAACGTTTAATTAATTCAATCGGAGTACAAATTTAGTACCTGGTTGTCTGAAGGAAAACTAATGTCTCTCAGCGACCTTGGCCACCTTCGTTGTAGCAACAATATGAATATTACGCAAGCTGTAGTGCCTTTATGTACGTAGTAACTTACCATGGCCATGTAGACGTTATTAAGTCTGAGAAACAGGACATGAGAGTTACACAATTTTAAGTTGCCTAATATTTCGATAACGTTTTTAAGTATTATAAAACTTAACTTTTATCGTAGCATTAATATGTAACACTGATTTTCAAAAGAAATTCGAGCATTCATCAATTTATCAATAAATTAAAAATATCGCACAGTGCTGCTTACATCCGTCTACAGTATTTTCAATATAGGTATTTTTAAGCAATGCCAGTCACTCAGCAAATAATTTTTTCCTGTATTTTATTGACTGGTGGGAAAATGGTTTTAGTTTATTGATTTCTATATAAAATTGTATTCAGAAATTAGTCATGCTTATACATATATTTCTCCTCTTTTTTAATAACATATACAAGCTACATAACTGAAATTTTCTAATGAAATCATTAACAGACAGTGTTGTGAGCGAGTAGAGTGCTAAAGGAAAGAAAGAGACTACGAACTAAGATAGAAAAGCAAATAAGTTTGGTAACCTGCAAGCTATTTTGTATAAACCCTACATAAATTTTTAAGACTTTGAAATCGGTAAAAATCAGCGCTTATCTTGCATGCGTGTAGCTCAAGAACTCAAACCGTGTATTATTATCTTAAAGTTTTGCGAAAAATATATAGTTTTTTTTTCAAGTAATACATATCGCTACAATGTTTCATATTCTTGTTATAAACCAATCATTATGTCCGATTGAAAATACAAATTATGTTTCATTTCCGAATGACTCATGCATAAACTTAATTTCTCCTCCTCCCTAGAATAGTAATTTTTCATTGCTGCCTAGTTAGATGTACTAGAAAGAAACATGTTACAATTAAAAAGACGCAACTAACATAAATACATTTGATAAACTATTTGAATGTCTCAATCAATAAATTTTCACACACATACACATTGAAAACTAAATTTCAAGGAGTTTATAATGTGATATTCTATATATATTATAGCTCATTCAGATATTGCAGAGCGGAACATATTTGTTTATTAGTAAAAATTTCAGTCAACTGTTTGCGTAAATATATAAAAATATTAATGGGATCACAACTTATACAACGCTTCTTAAGGCGCTATAAATGTATATAATCAAACGACTTCAGCATGTACTACATTATGCGTATACTAAATAAGTACTAAAAGTAAAATGTGTAATTTCTCATTAGCATTTAATTAGGAGAGTTTTTCCTCGTTTAATTAATAATTCAATGTACACTATTGTAGTTTTAAGCTGTATTGTAAACTGCGTTTTATTCAGTAGTTTTTTAAATAACTTTCATGACTCGTTATTCAATTTTCTTCTAAAACAACTTATCAACGTAACCAACGTTAATGATTTTTGAAACTAATAATTTTAGTGAGGTAATTTACAATCAAATAAAGTCTGTCAACAAATTTACACACTTGAAAAAAAAAATTACGGATAATAAAACTTAATGGTAATTTCGTTTTAAAATCCTTAGTCTTTTCCGTGTTATTCGTTTACCCAACATTATTGAGTTCTAGACATTCACGGTCTTAAGTACTTTCTTTACACGCTTCTCATTGCGTGATGTATATCATATCCAAACATGTTAAAACTAGAATTCCAATAGACAAATATATGTGTAAATCACGTGGAATATAAAAAATGTTTATACGTGAAAAAGTAGTCATAAAACCAGTTGGAAATGTATTGAATAAAACAGCAAAACCGAAACTCACTTTAGTTTCCGCCAACTAACATTTTTTTTATTTAGAATATATTCGTTTAGTGGAATATGTTTTATTTCCTGAAATATTGATATAATAAGTGTTAAACTTTCTTCGAATCAGAGACACTAGTTGCATCACCAATCTACGGATAAAGTCTTGTTTCCACAAAACGTTATCCCACTTTGAGAGGTCATGGTATGCCTACGAAATTCAGCGCTAAGAGAATTTTTTGAAAATGGAAGGTTTTTCGGAGCCAATTTGCACAAATAAGTAAGACTATAGATTTTACCAACTTTCTGAGTAAAAATTTTTGAGTAATGAATTTCTGAAGAACAGTTGACTAATATCATTACCTAGGTTTGTTGTTTTGTAGATTTTCGATATTGAATTTTAAAACCGTGTGGATTTCAAATGGTGTTTTAGCGTTTATTTATCTACGACACACTCGTAATGACTGCGAAGAACTAGTATGTAAAATGCAAGTTTCTCTCGTCAGCACAGTGAACAGTGACGTCATGCTTGCAAGATGGAAGTGTGAAGGGTACTCGGTCTAAGCTCGGTCCAATAACTGTCGACGATGGTGCGGGGAAAGGGGCGTGAGGGAGGGACTGTCGTGCGGTATCGACGCCGACTAGATAGACACGTTTCTTGGGAACGAGGCGACCACTTACTGCTCGCAAAGAGATAATCGACCCTAGTATATAGTCGCGTCGACTACCCGTCTTCTACTAGCTGTCACGGACACCCCTGCCCACTATCGACCTCGCCGTAGCCTGAGGAAGACAAGGGAAAACAAGAGCCTCCTTTCAAAAGGGACAAGTATGAAATGTTGTTTTTAATAATAAATATAGCATGAGGAGGGTTCCCATGGGCGGGTATAGCGCCTCGGAAGCAGCTTACTACTGGATCATGTGAAATGAGGCCCTGCATTGGTTGGACCACTGAAAGGGAGGGGCGGGGGAGGCGGTAGATCCCCGAGAAAACCCGCCGACCAGCGACATCATCCAGCACGATTCTTACATGCGAAAAACGTGGGACCGGTACCGCCGGGGATCGAACCCAAATCGCAATGGTGGGAGGTGAGTGGTCTGAGTGTCGAACGGTATAACACAGTATAATAAAGGAAGGATTGGTTTTCGGTTTTGAACTACCGCCAGCACAGAACGTATTTATTGGTTGCGATTTAAATGTCTTGTTACATATTTATTTTATTAGTTAATTTATTGGTAATACTTAGTTTCTTTAAAAAAAATAACTTTGCAATATTTATCAAATTATTTTTTAAATATATATTTTATCGGTCTCGTAATACTGGTTTAGTTTGGTATTGGAAGTGACGTGACTTCAAGAATTTATCGTAAAGCTTAGCCAATTATTGAAATGCATTTATTCCATAAGTGAATTTTCTTCAAACAAAAAAAAAATCAATATAAAATTATATATCAAGCAGTTTGATTAATGTAACAAATTCATTTCAGTGACTTTTATAGAGTGGCAATAAAATATTCTTAATAAGTTAGAACTTTAACCAATTCCTGGCTATGTGTATACTCGGCGTCTCCGACTGTGCAAGGCAAAAAAAGTCCTGGCTGCGTGTATACTAGGTGTCTTAGACTGTGCAAACAAAGTCCTAGCTACGTGTATACTCGGTGTCTTCAACTGTGCAAGGCAAACAAAGTCTTGGCTACGTGTATACTCGGCGTCTCTGACTGTGCAAGGCAAACGAAGTCCTGGCTACGTGTATACTCGGCGTCTCCGACTGTGCAAGGCAAACAAAGTCCTGGCTACGTGTATACTCGGTGTCTTCAATGTGGAAGGCAAACAAAGTCCTGGCTATGTGTATACTCGGCGTATCCGACTGTGCAAGGCAAACAATTCCTGGCTACGTGTATACTCGGTGTCTCCAACTGTGCAAGGCAAACAAAGTCTTGGCTACGTGTATGCTCGGTGTCTCTGACTGTGCAAGGCAAACAAAGTCCTGGCTACGTGTATACTCGGTGTCTTCGACTGTGCAAGACATGCAAGTCCTGGCTACAAGGTCAGGGAGTAGGTAGGGCTTAAACAATTATTACTGGTAACGATGACATTACAGACATAGCCATTGGTTCTAGCATACTGCCATTACCTACATTTTGAAACTATCCCAGCATTCGCCTCTAGCGACTTCGGAAAACAATGAAGAACTGACCGGCCGGACCGGGAACACATGTTCTCTCGAATGCGAATCCATCTTAGGACGAGACAAACAAGTCTGAATAAAACACACAATAGAAGGAGCAAAACGCTTGAGAGTGCGTACACAAGTGTGTATGGATTAATAATGTCTTATCTCACAAATTCTTATTTGTACGTAAGATTCCAAATTCTAATACCAAACGCAGAGGTGACTTGGGACCACTTACACATTTGTTATTTTCTGTGTGTATCATGTCCGTTATATGGAATTTATCACAAGTAAATTTCATTTGTCACGGCTAACATATGTGGGAAAAATACTTATTTTATACAATGCCTCAAGTCACGCCAAGTTTCACCAAATCACTCCAGCTTACGGTAATGAAAGTAAAGCGTACTAGAAACAATCTCGTTACGTTAGTTCCAAGTATCTCGTTTTAATTAAGTAAATGTTCCACAATTTTTAAGCAAGTGATGCTTCAAATTTTGTCAGTTTATAATACATCGTAAATATGCCACCACATGTCAGTTTAGAATATGTATAAACAATGTATTCAATTTTGTTTGTGACAACTGAAAAACCACACATTTTACACGAGCGCTTACCTTAGAACATTGTTTCCGCAATTACTTATTTCTTTGACTTGCCCTAAATCCAAAAGCAAGCATTATGAACATTTTTAAATAATAACTTGTGTAAAGGTATGTTAAGGTATGAAAAACATTCTTGAACGTCGGTACAGCATAGTTTCCTGCCGGCAAAATAAAGGGTAATATTATGGGTGCAAAAAGTAGTATGTATGTTTAATAGTAGGCCATTCACTATCTCCCCCCCTTATTTTTTATACAATTTTCAGCGCGGTATTTCACTTTACTAGCATTTCTACCGAATGGCATAACATCGTCTATACTTCTGTTCATTTGTATCATTATGTCATTACAAGGCGGATTTACTGTCCTACATAAGAATACATTTTAAGTATTATCGTCATGCTTTAATAGAAGCGTTTCACTTTTTACACTTTTAGACGTTTCTGTTACAAGGGCGACACCAGGCAACACCTTTATATACATACATTTCACATACCAGTTTCACACGTGAAAGAACGTAAAAAGTATCGACGTTATGAAGCGTTCGTTTATATGTGCTGTGACGTATCCCAGGTAGGCCGAGTCTCACGGATATATATCACGTCCCTTGAGTACGGCTCGTAAATATAGATCCCGGACCAGCTATATTTGGAAGTCTGAAGCGAGAGCTCTTATCGCAATTGCAAGGCGTCTGCGGTCAGATATACAGTACTCTAAAGCTCACCTTATACGGTTATACATTTTATTATTTATTTACAGTTTATTTAATGAAACATTTTAGCAGTAAAGTGGAAGGTTTGAAAACGCAGTCAAAGCCTAATTACCTGGGGTGTCACCCTGCGTGTTGAATTTGCCATACATTAATCATTACAATATTGGCACTGAAATATCTAAAAAATATTTTTATAGCACTTTAACATTGCACAAATTATTTCTGTTTCAGTCACAAATTTTTACATGAGTATTATCTGCTGACTCTGAAAAGAAATAAATTATGACTGATTAAATCATTGGTCAGGTGTTATGCATTTATGAGTTTATAGCAAGGTAATGTATTTTGCTATAGGGCGATAATGCTATATTTTACCTTATTTTGATTGGCACAGTCAAATGAGATACGACTCGGCACAAAAACGCTCAGCCAATAACCGTGATGCAAAGTAGCACGTGATGCACTGAAACAAGTTCGTGCGAAATTCTTCCAGCGAAAATTTAGGGTCACAAACTAGTTGATAATTATTGTCAATGGACTGTGGCCAGCGAGTGTATAGGACTGAGAATTTTAGGCTGTTACCAGATGAATCCCCGAAATTCTCGCATTTCCATTCATACTCAGGGACAATGTCTCCAATAAACGTTAGTACCTTTATCATTTATCGATAGAGATGATGGTAAGAGACACTGGACAATCGCGAAAATATTTAACATAGACTCCAATAAACTGTAGTATGTAAATCGTGACACGTGCGAACAGTTTTCTGGCAAACCACATACGTTCTGTGTTACAACTGTTCAGTTCTATAATTAGGTCCGTTGAAGAGGGACACGGTACTTATTATAAACGATAGCCAACATAGGTGCAAAACCTTCAGTGTTATACATAGTATGTTGGAGCCTAGCAAACAATCAACTTCTCCCGCGATTTACCAGTGTCTCTAATGATGGTATATCGCTATAATTGTTTGTGTCAACATACCCTTAACACTGTAGTATCTTGTGACATTTATGACTGGGTGATATACGTCTGACACAACATAGCTGTCTGCAAACCAATAATAAGCACCAAATATTACAATAGCGGGATTCT
The DNA here is from genome assembly GCA_003012365.1 of Medauroidea extradentata. NCBI lineage: Eukaryota > Metazoa > Arthropoda > Insecta > Phasmatodea > Phasmatidae > Medauroidea > Medauroidea extradentata. The sequence continues at coordinate 81,439 of PNEQ01110241.1, forward strand.
TATTGGCTCAGTCAAACAGGGTAATAGCTATACGTTCAAGTGAATGCCAGTAATCTTCTGGTAAGCTGAACATGCGTTGAAACTCAGAACAGTCAAGCTTTCCCGCGACAAACCATCATCTCTGCTCGGAATGACTTGGTGTTAAGTGTGCGTGTGTGTGTGAACGTGACGACGACTGTAGAGAGTAACGTGCCCGCAGGTTGGTACACGACGTGTCGCCGGACGCGGGTTCGCCGACGTCTCCGCGCAGCGACACCAGCTCGGGCTGCAGCCACGCGACGGCACTCAACAATGGCGGCGACCTGGAGGCGGACGAGGAAGACGAGGGCGGCGGTGTGGGTGGTGGAGGCGGTGAGGGGGAGCGGCGTAGTGTCACCCCCGGGCCTGGCCCGCCCCCAGAGCCTGAGCCGCCCTCGTGTTGGGGCGACACAGGCCAGCAGCACCGGCCCGAGCGACGTCGCCGCAAGCTGCCGGAGATACCCAAGAACAAGAAGCGTGAGTACTTGCCCCTCCCTCGCTCCTGCACACTTACTTAATTTTCAACTACACGAACTAATACAGGCACATAATTTATGTGGGTTTTTTTCATTTCGTGAAGGCATTCATTTTTGGATACATTTATTGTAATTATGGATAGCCTGAACTTCAGCAATCTTCGGTAAGAATTTTTTTTTTTTACTATTCGAGTAACAACAGCCTGATCGCATATCTGAGTCGCACATGGACATAGGAGAAGAAGACCTTAAATCTAGAATTAGAAAAGGGTTTTCATATGATTGATTGCGGTAAATGGAACTACAAGTAGCAGGTTCGTGTTGGGGACGATATGAGCGTCATTATAATGACGGTAGGCCTATATAGCAAGGTTAAAACACCACTACATATGTGCCGTTTTCGATCATAAAGAATCCAACTCAACATCGTTGGTATCTACAGTAGTATTTCTTAAGACCATGTCCAGCGCAGCTAGGTTTTTCGCCTTCCACCTAGACGATACGGGCCTATTTCCCGGAGAGGCCGACGTGGATTTTCGCACCTAGGAACCTTGCCGAACGATGTCGTTGCACGGCGAATTTTCTCGGGATCCTTCGTTTCCAACGACATATATACGGATAGACCCAGCGTATGCTATACTCTCTGCACTACCGATGGTGGCCAAAAGAAAACAGCTGATTGTGGCCCGCATTTGCTGTGGAAGATAGGGTTTATGACAAATTTCAGGTGTGAACGTGTTATATGTAGAGGAATTCACCTACGAAAGTCTGATTTCTTGTACTAGGCATAAAACGCAAGTTATTATACACATTATATACCCATATATTTGGTTATGATGCAAAATCGGGCAAGATATACCGTATGGTACTAGTACAATGTGCGAAATTGTTTACCAATATGTATACAAATTACGTCTGTGGTTGAAACCTTTGGTAATTCATTGAAAGGAATACAACACTGTTTACAAAAGATTTTATGTTTGCCGTGTTTTAATATTTGACACCTGTATTTGCTGCAGTGAATAACATAACGTAAATAATTCACATGTAAATAAATTCGATGGTTCATCCATATTGCACTGTCTAAACAGAATTTTTTGTTGGGATTCTATTAAACCTTTTGATTTTTCTCGTCGAGTTATGCTTTGGAAAATAAAATTATACTAATGCTCGAGTAATAACAATCTTACTGCCAAAACTTACAATGAACGAGAGATTAGTTGTCATTGGCTGAAGACTATATTCTAGAGTGCGATAGTGCCCTTGCTGTAAATTTAACTAATATTTTGTTCCACCCAAAATTCACTTTTCTATGCCATGAAACCAGTCCTTGAGTGGGTTAATACGGACACAACCCAGTGTTCAAAGCAAATGAAATATTTTTATATCCAATCCAAGCGAAATATGACATGTGTACTGGTTGTTTGAAAACCAAATTGAAAATTTAATAAAAGTGTTAACGATAACGATTGAAGGTAACGATCTTGGTTTTTTTTTTCCATAATGTTCACAACTGCATTTATACCCCTGCTTTGTAATATTACAAATATATATATATATATATTTTTTTTTAAATGTATAGGCCTATTTATATTTTAATGTATACACTTAGTTAAATTTATTTATCCTGAAACAAAAATTTTGCAAAGTTACACCATGCAAACGATTGAATTTTATATATATATATTTTTTTCAATTCTGTGCAGAAAACTTAAATCTGTGATTATATTGCAAATTCTGTTTACACTACAGTACAGACACAGTGATTGAGCTGGCAATGTGTTATTTGGTTGCAATCTGTAGGGTAAAAGAAAAATAAAAAAAATCTATCCAACTGATAGGGGCATAATTACATGTTACCAGCTCAATTGCCATAGTTGTACTGTAGTACAAGGGTAATATAATTTGTAGTATAGTCACAAATTTTTCCTTTTTTTTTTTCAGAATTTAAAACTTAGGGTATCATACTGCATCGTAAAAATAAAAATTTGTGACTTTTTCTAGACTTTTCCATGACAAGTTCAACTGGTGCCGGATTCTGAACCCAATCAAAGTGGTAAAACTTTCTCATCATTTACAGAACGTGCAAAATGCCTTGTAATCACATAAATGCATTCCTAACAAACATATACGTAGACAAATTTGAAATTTCACTCAACACAATTAATTTGAACTAGACTTTTTTTTCTTGCGAAGAGCCAGCTCTGTAGGCTGCCACAAATGCATGATTTGTGCCAACATCCAATTCTGAAATGTTTCTGATGAATTGCTTCGTATGTTGATACCATAATTACACAGTGGTATATGAAAAAAAAAACAGGAAGTGAAGTAATAAAATACACTATTCAATCAATTTATTTGTCTTTAAGTCTGAAGGCAATTGATGTCAAAACACAATAAAAATACAAAAGTGAACCAAAGCAAAGCTTACATAAAACTATGAGCTAAAATTTACAACAGAACTACACAGATACTCATCCATGCAATAAAATGGATTAACCAAACAAATATTGCAGATTTAAATCTTTGCAAGTTTATCGTGAATGCCACACGATCCAACTTATTAGAAAGTAGAATTGACATGTGGTCATAATTCCTTTGTGTTGTTCCACATCTTACATATCTTTGCTTAACATATGGCACTGCCTTGCACTGTAAGAGTGATTATCACCATTTAAAAAATATTTGTCCAAATTAATCTTAACGTGGAGCACAGAAACATAAATATACAAATAAATTATTGGGTAAACCTGTTTTGATTACTATTCCATTGCCCAAAAATCTTATAAACCATCCAACATACTACAATTAAAAAAAAAGCAAAATAAGCATTCTTAAGACCAGCCTTAGGAACCAAATTTTTTAAATGTGACAATAAAAACACTATGCTAAACAACTTGGCACGCACATAAGTTATACCAAGTCAGACCTCTGTCAACGATCACATTTAAAATCTTAACATTAGACAAACCTTCCATATTGGCAACCTGGTCATTGTTACAAGAGGAAAAATACATTCCTTGTGTCTTGGACTCATTTAGTGCAAGTTCATTAGCCTGAAACCATAACTTTGCTTCAATAAATTACTAATTCATTTTTACATGAAGTTCCATAATATCACTACTAGCAGTAAAGAGAGTAGTGTCATCAGCACATTGAATAACGCCTGTGGAAACACTACGTGAGAAATCATTCATAACCATTATAAACAATAAAGGACCCAAAACGGATCCCTGAGGTACACCATAATCAAATGAAATTACATCAGAATACTGGCCATTTACATACACTGCCTGTTTTCTATCAGAAAGATAAGACATAAAAAGAGCCATTTCTTTATCACATACCATAATGAGATAATTTCAAAAGCAAGACATTTATGGAAACACATTCAAAAGCCTTCGTAAGGTCTGAATGAGTTGCAAAAGCAGCAAATTTAAGTTCTAATTTGACAATAACAAATGTACCCTACCGCGTCAATGGCATCAACTGTAGACCTTTCCTGATTAAAATCCATACTGAATATCTTAAAGCAACAGCCATAAATACCAATGCTTTCCTTGCTTCAGGAAGAGAATCATCATCTAACCCTGTGCCAAAGTCTGTGTAGCCTACAAACCGTTGACCATCAAACTTCACATGCTTTCGTATGGATATTTCGTCCATCATTACGGAGCACAAAGTTGGTTTCCCACAAGCTGAATTTTTTGCATTCTTGAGCTTCAAAGCAGTACAAGCTTCGGAGCTAAAGCCTGGTCTACCATCAACAGACGCATACCATTTTTGCAGTGTGACTGGATGCGGCAAACACTTGAAGAACATCTTCCGCACGTAGTTGTATGCATTGGAAGAATAAAAATTAAGGGTCAATGCAAAAGTCTTCAGTTCTGCAGGGTAACTTGCTTTTGTTGAACCCTTCTTCAAGCGCTTAAGGATTTCAGCAATAGTAGGTGGCAAAGATTTCTGTAACACAAATTACTTTAATTTAGTGCACATATCTATTTTTAATGAGTTTGTTACTTACAACAAGCATAATTTTTTGTCATCTTATGAAAACTCAAGCAAAACATGTATCAACTGTAATTAGAAGCCACATAAACCTTAACATACTGTAATAATACACCAGATTACCTGTAATAGTGAGATCAGTTTTATTTATTAATAATTTATTGAATTGGAAGTGTCGACGAAAAAACTTTTAAAGCCACCATGAAACAGTTCAAATCAGTTACTGTATCTTCTGCTTACTTTTATACAGTAATAAGCGTAATAAACTCAAGTTCACGTTACTAAAAGTTATGCGGTCACTGGGTTCACCCTGCCTTCCAAATCGTGAAGTGCTCGAGCACAGTGGCAGTGCTGCAACGACAGATATAGCGACAGTATAAGTCTCTAAAGTCAATTCCTTAAATTTGTTATTAAATGCAAAGTGACATACTACAATACTACACTGAATACGCCAACACTTAAGTGTTTTTAATGTGAATAGAAAAGTTACAATTTCTATAATTTAAGTTTTGTAATAATTAAAATTCAAGGGAAAAGTAATATGAATTACACGTATGTGCCAATAATGTCAACTGAGGAGGGCAACTTCAGATAACAATACCGTTCCTAACCATTCTGATCCAGTAGATAGCATCAAATTCATAGGTACATAGACTGCATAGTGTACAGTAAACATTTACATTTTTTCTCAATCACCACCACACATTAAGCCACATGCTAGGGGCATGATAAGAATTTTTATGGCTCACAACCCGACACACACCACTGGACAAAAAGTGATGCTTTGGTGTTAATCGACATCAGTAATAGACATTCAAGTAACAAAACATGACAAGTGTTTTGGCTGAATAAATAACTGTAGTGTTGGAAGTTTTCACCAACCCATAGTAGACTCACATTCCTTGAGATTATGAATTTGAAGCTTAAATCATGTTATCTGGAACTGAATTTTAGTTAACTGTAGTTTTGCCCAATAATAGTGGGTAACTAGCAAATACACACAAATAAAATAATTCTAAGGAATGGAATGTTTTGCTGGCCTGTGCAGATTCTCCTTTTGGTGAAAGATGGTGCACTAATTTAAATAATTGAAGATTATTTATCTCTGGATGGTTAGTAATTATGTACTGGCTGACTAGATAGACAGCTATTTTGAATAAAAACATTCTGAATAATAATCAATTTAAGGCCTTGAGAAGTGTTTTTTTTTTTGCTATAACCATTGTTAGTTCTTACTTCAATACTCATTCATCAAGATATTTATGACCGAATGAACCCAACAAGCTCAGTGTTAGTTTCATGCCATACATGTCTAACTGCAGATGTAAAAATAAGTTTTCTGTAATGTGACCAGAATACAGTTTTTTTAGCATTAAATGCCCTTACACTATAACTACCACTCCCATGTGACTTGAGTCATCGTAGTAAACAAATGATGGACAGGAAATTTTTCTTAGCACTTCGTGTTATTAATGCAAAATTAATACTTTTTTTTTTCTAAAAAAATGTGGGACAAATATTCAAAAAATTTTGTTCAAGGAAAGTTAAACATAGACTATATTTCTTCTACTGTCTAAAACAGCTACCCAATGCCTACCAGAGTAGATTATTTGAAGCGTGTAGAACCACACAAACATTTTTTTAAATGATACAGTATGTAATCAATGGCAAAAGTTACCTGTAATGTATCTGCTGCATCATCACTTATCAGTTTCTTGTCTTTCAGATGAGCAATTATTGCCTGCAAACTATTTATTTTAGCAGTTGCTCGCCGACACCGCTGACGAAGTAGTTTGATTTTTTTCCGGTACTTCTGTCTCATTTCTTTTGCAGTATTCAGGCATTTTTTGCTCTTTTTTGGTGAAGTGAGAATTTGCTCTGTAACGTCACCCTAGAATATGAGCCTTTGTCTTTTTCCAACAGTGCAGGACTCCCTATGAAAATATCAGAAACATGTAATGAATTTAGTACAAACAAATCATTTTTATAACATAACATTACACAAAGTAATTCAATTTCTAAGTCTGTTTAGTTTAAATTTTAATAAAACTTCACTTCTTTATCAATAAAATAATGTAAAAACTCAGGATTTGATCGGGCAGTTCTGGTCGATAAAATATTAGGCTAACTCATTAATGGAAAATTTAAATTAAAAGTAGACTTTTCAATGTAGGTTAACATCACTTTTTTTTTTAAATCTGTGATTATAGTTTATTAGACATGTACAGTAACATTTCCTAAACTGTTCTATACTAATAAAACAATTTATGCACTTATCAACGTTGCTGAACAACCGAACAAGTTGCAGTGTTCTTTAAATTGACGTAAAAAAAACTACCTAAATTATTCTTATATAATATGCTACTGACATATCAAGCAAAATGTTTGAAGTTTCATCCAATATACCAATACAATTAGCAATTCTAGTGGTTACTAAACAGGTGGGTACATCACAGGTTGTTTTCCTTGATACTACATTTATTTTATGATGAAATTTATTACACCTTGCACCACACACATGACAACACAATATTATAATTATTTTCAACTGATAATTATTTAGTAACTATATTCACACAAGAGACACTGTAGAAAATTTTCCCATTTAAAACAGAGTACAGTTGTCAGCCTTTTTCCAAATTATTATGAAATAAATGCTTCTTCAAATTAAAATGCAGACTATCATAAAATCACAATGTGTAACAAAAATATAATTTTCCAATATTTGTAGAATTAATGTTTCCCAATTACGAGCACTTTGTGTTAAGAGGGTGAGGGTGATAGAAGTGGAACACCAGAACTGCTGCTATAATAATAATAAGTTTTTATACTCGCAATTGGGCTAACGTCTGGTGGCAAGCAGATTCCTCCCCTTCCCCTATGTTCCAATTCTTTGGTCCCTTCCTAAACATTCTAACTCCCCTCACAGTCACCAACTCCTCCCGCAGTGCATTCCACTCCCTCACCATCCTCGCCAGCATCGACTGTCTACCCCTCTCCGTTCTCCTCCACACCCTCTGAATTGTCTCACTGTTGTCACCTTTACCCTTAAAAGTTCCCTTAGTTAATTTGCAGGACAAATTTCCCAATCCCCCCTCCATATTCATCACCCTATACAACCTGACGAGCCTTTCCACCCTCCTCCTGTCCCTCAACTGTTTCCATCCCAATTACTTCACCATCACGCTAGGCCTAAAGTTCCTATCTTCCTCACCAGCCTGACCCTGCCTTTTCAGATTATTCATCACCCATCTTGCTGTCCTTCTCTGCACCTTCTCCAGCTCCTGCACCTCCACGTACGGATCCCACTCCGCTGCAGCATATTCCAATACTGGATGCACCATCATAAAATAAGCCTTTCCTTCACCTCACCACTAACCCCCTTCAACACCCTTCCAAGCAGTCCTAAAGCCCTTCTTCCCTTCTTAACCACTCTGTCCACCTGCTTTGTCCCCCATAGATCTGCCTGTTTCAAAACTCCTAGATACTTATATATTCTGTGGCTTCCTCTATCTCCTGCCCATCCCGTCTGTATACCTCTCTACTCACCACTCTCTTATTAGTAAACCTCACCAACTTTGTTTTACGTACATTAATCTTCATTCTGTTCTGCCACAACTACATCCACTCAATATCTTTCAACCCTACCCCAGAAACTTTCCAGTTTGCTGCAAACACTCCTACAATTTACAACAATTATCCTTATCCCGTCATCATGACCTACATTTTCATCTAGCCTACCCCCAACTAAACCCTCAACCCCATCTCTGATACCACAATCATCAATTAGTTTTTTCTGGAACCCTGTCACTCCCTATTTGCTGTCCAAGTTAATTCATAAAATAATCACTGTAATTAGCTGACCAACATTTCAAAAAGCATACTTACTTGGAACCAGACGGCAGTACATTGTCATCAGTTTTGGGGGAAACAGACTGTACTACTGACGGTACAACTCTCTCTGTGGGTGCTTTTCTTTTCCCATTTTTC
>PNEQ01110251.1:0-11582 GCA_003012365.1 Medauroidea extradentata
TGATTGGATATATGACTGAATTTTATTGTGATTTATAGTGTTTAATTAATTGATGGTAGACTTTTCGTGTGCTTTAATTGTCAAAGTTAATTAACGTGTCTGTGACACAGGAGTAATTGTGTGCATAACTAATTGTGTTGTGAGAGTTCTAGTTGATTACTGTTTTGTGTATTTCGTAGCTTTGTGAGCTATTAAATCCGGTTCTTAATTTAACTTTTTATTTGTAATTATAAGACCTCTATCCCAAAGAACTCATGGGAATTGCCCACATGTAAAGTTTATGTCTCAAACTTGTAACAATATAATATACGCACACACACACACAAACAAATTAAATAATGTGATCATCACTCAAAGTCTCATAGGAAAAATAAAAATAGTAAAGCACTGCACGCGATATGAGTCGCTTCCGTGTAGAGGCGATAATCCGTTACATACTGTTATGGACAATGTAAAGATGAGTATCGACTTTGCGAGGCTGCCTCACGGTACGCGAAGGACTACGCGAGGCTGTCGCGCGAGCCAAGCCGAGCCAACAATAGCTGCGAGGCAAGCATGGCATCACAAGCCCGAACTGCTGCGGCCGGGTTTATTGTGATATTGTGATACACCAAGTTTTGTAAAAAAAAAGGAAACAGAGACGCAAACTTCGTTGGTGGATCAAATAATTGCACAGAAACCGAGTTCAGGTTGTTTAAACATATTGTTACAAGTTTGAGCAAAAACTTTACATGTGGGCAATTCCCATGAGTTCTTTTGGGATAGAGGTCTTATAATTACAAATAAAAGAGTTAATTTAAGTTTTTGATTTAATAGCTCACAAAGCTATGAAATACACAAAACAGCAGTCAACTATAACTTATAATAACACAATTAGTTATGCACACAATTACTCCTGTGTCACAGACATGTTAATTAACTTTGACAATTAAAGTACAAAAATTGTCTACCATCAATTAATTAAACACTACAAATCACAATAAAATCCAGTCATATATCCAATCAACAGTCTCTCTCAAATAGTGACAGTGTACAACCTTAATAGTCCGCAGTGGTGATGAATCGTCATGTGCTGCGCAGCACCCCGAGAGCACCGCTGTTTTCACTCTTGAGGTCTTCGGTTCGACTCCCGTCGCGTACCTCCTTCTTCGCTCCGAATGTAGCCGCCTGCCGCCTCACAGTAGACTTTGACGTCACCAAGATGTCTTCACCAGTCTCTCTCCACAGGCGTAGCACCTTCCTCTAGCACTACCAATAGCGAACTCTCCCCGAATTTGTCGATTCAGACATTATATACTAGGCAAAACAGTCGGGTGTTCCCCGCATTTCAGGGGTCTAAAAATAGATATTACAACATGTTTCGGACATGATTTGAGTCACGTAGGCCGCCTCCTATGATGTACCTCGTCGGGATTCCCACTATGAGACAGCCCAACTTTGAGTCATGGGCCAGCCCTCTATGTGTTTCGACACAGGCCCCAGCCAGCCCACCCTCAGAAATACAGCACGTAACAATATGATCTACGAAACTATTAAAGATAATGAGCAAAAATTTGCACGTATGACGCTAGCGGACTTCGAGCACTTAAAGAATTGATTAGTTCGCAGATACATACATGCGAGAGGCAATAACAGTTAAGGAAAGACTAGCTATCACATTAAGATTTCTAGCAACAGTTAACTCGCGTTTCGAAACAGTCTACATCAGACATTGTTCCGGAAATGTGTGATGCAATCATAGTATCACTCCAGGAGTATGTAAATGTACCTATAAGCAGTAATGTACTTTTGCTGTCTTGAACGAAACACGTGGCGTTAATTCGTCCATTGCTTGTGTTGTATGACATATTTATAAAAAAAATGTATATGTTGCATCTACTATTCACATTAGGCTAAACTATCCATTATAGTGTTTATTAAAGTTTGATACAAAATGTTTACGAAGTCCAGCTATGTAGCTGTAGGCCTATGTACTATATTCATTTTAATTAATAACATGTTCTAACAGGGAGAGTAACAGTGTTTGTGATTTTTACTAATCATTTGCCAGTGTCACACATAAACCATATAAATGTATTGCAAAATATGTAAAAAAAACCATGGTAAAAGCCAAGCAGCTTATGCCAATAGGTAATATTCAACACCAAGCTCATTAAATATGAATACACGAATTGTTTAATCGAAACACTGTGTAACCAAGTGCAATATTTATCATGGTAATAATACTGTAAAGAAGATGGAATAAATAAATAAAACATTGAGAAAAACAACACAGTTTGTAAATATAATGTGTTAAAATACGATATTAAACATAAATTTAATGTACTCTAATCCAACATTGTTTTAATTTTATACAAATTATTTATTTAAAAGAAAATAGCGTCATAATAAATAAGTAGATAAGTTCCCTAGCTAAAATTTAAAGTAATTCCTTTCTAATTTTTAGTATTGTAGTGTTTACATTGAGCCGTGAATGAAAGAGATTTGGTACGTACCCATGCCCATTTTCCTTATTTCTGCATGTCACTAAGGCAATTAAACATTTCGCTTGCAGGAATATCTGAATTTGTTAATTCAGGACCCAAAGAAGATGTGTGATGTGCATTAGAATATTCAGGTGGTGTACTTGATACTGTCGTCGCAGGAGGAGTCATGGCAAATAAATAAGTAGGTGGCATTTTTGTTCTATATGCTATACTATGTCCGTTTGAATGACCCTCTAATATTGATCTGTAAATTCCCAGGTCAGCTTAAAAAAGAATATTGTTTATCTGACGCTTGACTTGTACCAAGGTTACCGGATCTTACTTCCTCATTTCATTGGAAACGTGTTGCCCAAACGAAACCTATGGATCACTTGGGATCTCCGCACTTTTTGGTAATATGTCGTACGCATTATTTAGCATAATATCCTCGTCACGAGCAGCAAGTCGTTTTTTCCCTCGAGAAGCTTGAGACGTGATACGCAATTCTTTCACAGAAGGTGCATCTCCAGATGGTGCAAAGCTACTGGGAATTGGTTCTTAGTGTTTATCCTGCACGTTTTTAACAGTTAGATCGCAAACTGATTATGTGTTTGGTTCTTCCTGAACGAAATGTAATTATTTTAAAAAATTGTTTTGAGAAAAAATGTATGTTTGAGGCGGGACTCGAACCCACTAAGACTTTGCCTTAAACCAACTGGCTACGATAGTAATGTTCGATCTGGTTTTGAAATAAGAAAAAAATCAAGAAATGTGTATCATCGTAATGATACATATGATACAAGGTTGTTATAAGCCTGTGTGTACATTATGCAGGAATCAGCATCAGTGGATGTGCGCTTACAGCAGTGCCCAAGATCCGAAATTAATCCCCGGTGGAAATTAATTTCGAATTTTCACATGAAGGCAAAATGGAGAATTTTTCACGAGGTTCTCCCGTTTCCTCACTCTCCTACTTCACGGTTGCTTTATTTCCACCTTAATTTTACCATAATAGGGACACAGTTGGTGTTAAGGCGGCCGTCTGGTGAGGATGTTTGTGTGCATAAGGCAAATAAGGTGTTACGAGCCACGTCGGCCGGCACTTGTATTTTGATATCGCCTTTATTTTCAAAGTCGTAAACGCCCGTTACAATGTTCCCGCCCTATCATTTTACCTACGGTGATCCTGTGATTTAATTGAACCCATTAGTGTAGCTCAATATTTCGAACGAAACCTTTCCACGCATCCTCTCTAAGGTTCTTACTGTGGTAATATTTCTCCTTTGGGTCCCACAACAAACGCTTCCGTTCATACAATTGTACCAACGCGCGATACTTTTCGGCATCGATGTGCACGACGCGAGGCAAAATACAGCGAGGCAACGAAGAACCGTCCAAACAGATAGCTCGGCTCGCCTTGAGGCGCCTTTGAGCACGGCACGAAAACCGACTCCAGTCGGCTCGTCCCGAGGCATCCTCGCCCGCGCCAACACGAGCACTGCCTCGCGTGGCAACCGGGTATCGACTTTGCGAGGTTGCCTCGCGAGGCTTGCCGCGTGAGGCAGCTTCGCAAAGTTGATACGCGCCTTAACCCTGGTTCTAACACAGCGCTCAGTAACCAGGCCACCCGGCCAGGAATTCTGCGAGGCAGAACTCCCTACTCCAACAGTGGTACGAGTTGCCACACAGGGAACGATAAAGGGGCGTGTCACGCTACCTACGAGGTATGTCTGCCCCATATCGTCGCCAGGACCACTTCACTACCAAGATGCACCACGACGTCCAGATCTACGACGTGCCGATCGCCATGGACGTTTCCTTACCTCAGCCTCGGCATCATTAACAAGCTGGGACTGCCATCGACGTAACCAAATTGAGTTGCTAATAAGTAATCACAAATTATACCTCTAACTATTCTTGCCTCCCTCCGTAAAGAACATCGTATAAAAATGTAATAGTTTGTATAGATTGTAAATAAAAGTCGTACCTGATATTTAGACTGCCAGTATCACTTATATTGTCAGAATCCCTCATTATAACAGATGTTATAAAATACTGTACGTTTTACGAAATACTATACCGTTACAAAATAACTAAAAGAAGTATTTTCCGTAAACGTAACAATACTTCTGTCAATTGCAACCTTACCGTTCCTGCCTCACACACACAAACGCAGCCTATCTAGGGAGTCCCATTAAGACTACATATTCCTTAACCTTGAATGGTCTCAAGGTTATAAGCTAAGAAAGTGTGTTTTAACGAATCTAACACGTATAGTCGTGTGCATCGCGCAGAGCACAGCTCGCTCTTAATGTTCTCTTCTTCGTAACGCTGAAGAGTGGCCTCTGGCCAATAAACCCAGACATATTTTGTCTTTCTTCCGTTCCCCACGCGTCGTCGTCGAGGTCATACTGTCAGGCAATCGAAGTTACCATGACTGTTATAACGTCTGCATCCGGACACAGAAGTTTTCATGTAATTGGACGGTAGTTGGATGGGTGATACGGTTTCAGCAAGACTGCGAACCTGCATTTAAAGCTGGGTAAAAGTTGCTATGATAAATCAATGAGGAGTATAGGAGTATCGGTGGGGAGCACACCAGCCAGAGGGTCTGCGGTGTTCCATTATTGTATTGTCTGTCTAGAGAAGCATATTGTTACGAGTCAGCGCTCTTGATGACATTGAACTGAGCGACCTGTTAGTCTGATAACCTGTATAATTCCCAGGTCCACAATGATAGGTTTTTCGTTGTTTCCCAACAATCTGCTCGTTTGGACTTCGAACCTTTGGCAAATTCCTGATTCATAAAAGAGGGGGAGGGGCCTACCCCGTCATCGCACCCTGGTGACACAGGCCAGTCGTGGCGGCAATCTCAAAATATTAAAATATTGATTTATTATTAAATACACATTTAATACATAATAATTTAATCAGATTTAATAATTTATTAAAATAAGTAGATATATGTAATAATTATGTTATATTATTGTTACGAAATATTTTAATTAATGCACTCAATATTTACGTTTTTATACATAAAATGAAAACGTGGTGTATATTTTGAATAAAAACTTATTTGTTACTTCGTTCTGAAATAATTAAATTATTTTATAAACATTTTTGTCGATTTATTGCTTAGTGTATAAACTAAACGTAATTTAAAATTTTAAAATATATTTCTAGCAAACAGTTATCATAAAATGTGGTATGCTACCACAGGGGTGAGGCACCTGGCAGATAAATATATAATCACTCCACTCGCTGCAAGGGCAAAGCAAGCTGATATATTGTCGGGGAGAAAACACACGATAGCAGGCGACTACGCGCATGAGCAGTAAATGTCTGGTATAAAGAAAATACGCTTCTTTCGCTAAGGTCTCTCGTTGCATTACGGTGTGGCTTTCCTTCTGGTAAGTTATCATTCTTTAAATACGCAATAATGTTTGCTTCAAGTCTACTTTCCATCTATCCCTTGGACGTATCTACGTAACATAACAACACATTCACATCATCAACTGCAGCCTACAGAAATTATTGTAATGCCCTTCGTAATCTAAAATATTCTATAATGAACACTCGTACCAGCCGCTAATCTATGCGGAACATTAATTTCTTAGCACACATAAGTTCAAGCAAATAATATAAGTTTCCAAGTTACCTGTATTTACATAACGTTTTACGTGATTTAGGTTCTTCATGAAATATTTGTAGGCTACTGTAAACTTCAACACAATACAATTCAGAACTATTACTGAGCTTCTATTCTTTGAGTATTATTATTTACTGGACGATTCCTGTCCGCAATATTTCATTCTAACTTCTGTTATTCCACTAATAGTCCAGTCAACGAAGACCAAAAATTGTAGAATAAGGGGACAAAATCGTGTAGTCGCAAATTTTTGTACAGTGGTAGGGGAAGTGTCATGAACAGCATACTAAAAGTCCTGACCGATGGGGTATGAGCGAAGAGGGGGGGGGGGCATTTAAATGTCCATTTTTTACGTTTTTCTTTAATAACTCGAAAACCGCGGCTTCTAACGAAAATGTATTAAAGTACAAAATGAAAGTAAATAAAATTTTCTACAAAAAAGGTGGGTATAGTTTTTCTCTAGGATGATTAGTTTGCGAGATGCAGGGGATGTAAAAATCGTGTATTGTTGAAATATAGTGTCTTAATTGTATACAAATCATGTTTAATGTTGAATGAAGTGGTTTCAGACAGAATACTAAGTGTGTGTACAACATCTAAGTGCCGTAGCACTGTCTTAAAGGATAAACTGTGTACTGATGACATCTGAGGGGTGGAGGGTTGGAGGGTAGATTAATGGAAGATTGTAGGCGGTGGATTGGAATGGGGTTCAGCAACTCCCTCCTTTGTATTTCCTCTCCACCCATTATCCCACCCCTACCCCTACAAGTCCAGGTGCGCAATTTGTTTGCGCCTCACAGCGAGTGTGGAGTAAACAATCAGTGTGTTGCAGTCCAGAAGATACTTCTGGAAGTTAGTCCCATGCGACACAGTTTATTCGTGTTTGAATGACAGCCGTATGAAGGAAAACAAAAGTACGCATTCTAATGTTTCTCAACATTTACAAGCTACTAATGTTGTCTAGTATTTTAACAAATGTAATATATATATATATATATATATATATATATAGCCACCTAGCCTTAGAAATTTTGGTACTGAAACCATGCGAAATTTTGTTGGTTGTAATTTCGGTGACATGAAACAGTCTAAGAAGAATGTCGTATTGTCATTGGCTAGTATGAGCAATGCAGTTAAAGTGAATGGTGAAACAGTGACAGTAGACCCTCTGACAATTTTTCAAAGAGCTGCCATTGCAAAAAAAGTGATGAAGATGTTGCACAGCTTATGGAATATGAATGACCTACATTCCCATTGGCTTTCTTCAATAATGGGGCTCTAAGGAAAGGAAAGAAGTCCTCTCTCTACGAGGTTTTTCCAGAGGATAATTATGTAACTCATGATCTAACAGCGAACACCAATGTAGTAGATGGTGGCTTCCTCCTACACCGTGTGAAATGGAATGTGGGTACCAAGATTTCTGTACTTTGCGATCAATACATAGATTATACAATCAAACATTACGGTCAAAACTGTACTGTTGTTTTCGATTGTTATAATGATACCAACAGTACAAAACAAGCAGAGCAGATGAGAAGGGGCCTCACAAAAACTTCAGTTGATATTCATTTTGATGAAAGCACGAACATAACCGTCCAACAACAGCATTTTCTCGCAAACGGAAGGAACAAAACCAGACTTATACAACTACTCAGTGACAAAATGACAGCAACAGGATTAGAGACAGTAGTTGCTAGAGGGGATGCTGATGGCACTATAGTAAGATGTGAGCTACAGAAAGCTGCTATGCACCCCATTGTTACAATAATAAGGGAAGATGTCGACTTGATTGTCGTACTCATTGCTTTTACACGACCAGGAAGTAACATATATTTCATGAAACCTTGCAGGGGCAAGGTGGAATCAAAAATTTATTCAACAAACAAACTCCAACAACTTCCTCTTGCTGACAGCATCCTCCTTCTCCACGCTTTTAGTGGGTGTGACACCACCTCTGCCATTTACAAGAAGAGCAAAGAAGCAATAGTTAAGCTGTTCAGCAAGATTCCCAGGCAAATGAAAACATTATGCGACATCTTCACTAATCCGTCAACACCAGCAGAAAAGGTCGCACAGGCTGGTGAGAAGATGTTCTTAGAAATCTACCGAGCGACTGCAGATCGGCAAGATCTGAAAAAACTTCGGTATGCGGAATTTCTAAATGCATCAAGGAAGCCAAAACCTGACCTCGCCTCACTGCCACCAACCACAGGAGCTGCGTGCCAACACTCTTTTAGAGTTTATTTACAGGTAGGCCATACATATATTACTTTCATTAACTTAATGTTTTATTTGATGCTCTTTACACCACAGTTTCTTGATACTTACTGCAGTTTGGTTACTTACAGATACAGCAATGACTGGACAACCCCTTACCTCCAATCGAGTGGGGTTGGAACTGCGAGGGGAGGATGGATCGTTGACCCCAGTAACAACGAAAGACCCAGTAGCGCCTGAAGCAATACTAAACACCATATTTTGTCGATGTTTTTCTGGGTGTGGGGGACGATGTGGATGCCGAAAAGCAGGTATTTCATGTTCCATGGTGTGTGGCACGTGTCATGGTTCATGTACGAATGGTGCACCGTTATTGGATCTGCAAGATGACTATGATGATAACTCACTTGTAAATTTTTGATATGTACACATTCACGACAAGGTATTTTTTTAAATAAAAAATTACTATAGTTTTTCTGTTATTTTAAAGTTAATTTAGTATTAAACGTGAATTGTATACCATTAAGGCCATGCGAGGTAGTTTCACAGCATTAATTTTTTTTAAAATTAAAAATGACGTAGATATCGGAAAATCCCTACAAATATTTATAAAAAATATTTCATAGTTTATAGCTACATTTTTTGATAGAAAAATACCTAAGATTTGTGCACCTAAAGTATCAGAATTTTGTCAAAAAAGTAGGCCAAAATAATTTTTTTACGGACGAACGGTGAAATATTTTGCAATCCAAATTATTAAGGATGTGGTAGTTACTTATACTGATAAGCCTACATAGCTAATAATTTTCAGTTTAAGTCAGCATTTTATTTTTTCCTGAATTACTTATTCTAACATTTTAGTTATTTGGGCTAAATAAATAACTGTTCTATTTAATATCTTTATGTTGAACTATTGTTCTCATGTGGATGAAAGTACGTACTAATAATTGCTTGTTGAAACCAGATGTGGCTTATGAATATTATTTACGTCAAAACTAGTAAGGGTTCATGTATTCTTTTAAGGCACAATTTTCACAGAATTATTATGCTTCACCACGGTACACAACACCCATATTATTTTACTCTATAATACACTAAGTAAAGAGTACACAACACCTACACACACAGACAGAAAGGTGATCTCATGTGCCTATTTTTTTCCTTAGGAAAGTAGCCTAAAAAGCATTGCCACAGAAAACAGTTTTAACAGCTTTCAAGCAATTTCATTGGTTTAGTGCATTGGCATAAATATGAGATACAGTTTTTTACGCTGAAGTGTCATACATTTTATACGGGTGCAAGAAATTGGCATAAATATGAGATACAGTTTTTTACGCTGAATTGTCATACATTTGATACGGGTGTAAGAAATTATCAATACACATGTCACTTCAACAAGCAGTTTAACATTTGGTAAAACCTGTCTCCTATGGTTGCACTTTTTAGGTTTTCTATATTGACTTCCAGTAATAGAGAGATTTCAATTAATATTTTATCTCTTTTATGTAAGTATCCCGCATCCTTAATGAAATTGTTTCGTGTTGGCCTGGCTAGATGCATGTTGCGTCGTGTCGGGAGGATAGCCCAATGATTCAACAATAGAGACGTCATTGGGATTCCCCACGATACTTTGATGACGTCTTTGCATATGTGACTTTCGACAGGTATGAGTGAGGTAATATATATTTTTAATCTTCTGGTCATTATGCTTCACTGCCGATTGACGTCACTAAATGGGCAGTGTAAAAGCCTCCATGCTGCGAAATAGAGTCTTGTGGAGGCTTTTGAAGACTGTTGGAGACCGATGTGGGTGTGAATTGATACCCGAGTGCTGTGTGGGTCGGCGTCGGCGCCACTGGAGCTACGACAGACGTCATGAGAAGTGACGATCCGCGGAGAAGACGAACACTTGGGGTGTTCTGTTGACGGCGAAGACGACGAGAAGCAGCGCCTTGGGAGGCGGCATCGAGGCGGCGATGGCAGGCGTCGAGGTCGGGTAACACCAGAGGGATGATAGAGGGACTGACAACACTCGAGTGTTGTATCGGCGCGGCGGAACTGACATGTTGCGTATTCGGGGGCTGCAACACGGTGGTGGTAGTCTGTGTCGAGGCTGGGTAACACCAGCGGGCTGCAGAAGGGGCGAACAACAATTGGGGTGTTGTATTGATGGCAGTAGTGAAGAAGGTGTCGGCGTGCTACAAAAAGGTGGTGAGCTGTGGAGAACAACACTGGAGGTGTCGCATCGGCAAGAGCAGTCACTGACAACTTAGGAGAGTTCGCTATTGGTCCTGCTAGAAGGAGGTGCTAAACTTGTGGAGAGAGACGTGTGAAGACATCTTGGTGACGCCAGAGTCTACTGTTAGAGACACTGGAAAATCGCGGGAATAGGTGACTGTTTGCTAGGTTCCAACATGCTGTACATAACACTGGATGTTTCGTTTCGACATTGGCTGTGGTTTATTTGAAGCATTGTTTCTCTCTTCAACAAACCCAGTTAGAACGGTACAGCTTGAACACACAGCGTATGTGATTTGCCAGAAAACTGTTCACACGTGTCAAGGTTAATATACTACAGTTTATTGGAGACTATCTTAAACATTTTCGCGATTTTCCAGTGTCTCTATCTACTGTGTAACTTCAAGCACATACCTTCGGAGTAGTATTGGGCGAAATAAGAGGACTGTTGCTATGGGTCGACGGACAAAAGGAGGTGTGCGACGGGAGTCGAACCGAAGACCTCAAGAGTGAAGACAGTGATGTACTCGAGGTGTTGCGCAGCACGTGGTGAGCCATTACCACTTCAGACTATTAAGGTTAAACATTGTCACTATTTGAGAGACAGTTGATTGGATATATAACTGAACTTTTATTGTGATTTGTATTCTTTAATTGATTAACGGTAAACATTGCTGTTCGTTAGTTGTCAAAGTTAAGGTTGTTCAAGTGGGTAAAAAACATAATTTTATACTTGTATGAAACAGTGTTAGTTTTGTACACATTACTTGAGAGTACACATACTTCTAACGGAAATAATTAGCTCATATAGTTTTCCCGTAATGGCACTTCAAAGTCAAAATTTGCGTGTTTTTACTTCATACAAAACTTGAAAACCAGATAACATAATGAAATGAAAAAAATCACATCAAAACCACATGTCCTGGTCTATGGCTTGTAGCATTTAAAACCCGTTACAAAAAATATTTATGTGAAATAAAAAATTTCAAAATTGGAAATTTTTTTTGGTACTT
>PNEQ01110252.1:0-11582 GCA_003012365.1 Medauroidea extradentata
GGAAATAATATCCTTGCGTCACGTTCTTCTGACAACGTTGCTATGACAATATTTATTTTATGTGAACCGTGGCTACTAGGTGAGCTTTGATGGTAATAATCTACGTTAGGACCCATGGACGGAACCACGTGTGCAGTCGTTTCGCACGGGAGAATGACAACAAACTGTTTCTTTCAAACGGGGCGAAAGTGGCCGTTTGGGACTACCTGGACCAACAACTCACAACATTAATCTGTAATCAGGATCAAGTTTACCGCTTGATGTTAGATATTTAGTGTCTGAAATACTTGTTCTATGGTTGTTTCTGAATGTTTTTATTGTAAATAATCAGTACAGTGATGGCGTTACATGGTTTGTTCGTGCTTAACAGATGTGAAGTTAAGTCACAATGGATCAGCAGTGGACAGCCAAAGAGGGATAGAAGTATCCCGGTAAAACCCACTGGGTCATTCCAATGTTCGGCAATTGTTCTATATGTAAAAACGTAAGCGAATAAGTCAGACTATAACGTCACCGCGACTGCCAGTTAAATATTACCGTATTGTTACAATATACATTAGTTTCAGCTCGCAGTATGAGAAAGGGAATACGCGTGCATTGAATATTAACATTTTGATATAATATAGGTAACGGTTTTTGTCTGGTTATTGGAAAATTTGTGCACTTTCGTAACTTCGTTACTGTGTTTTACAAATTCTTTCCTATCTTCATGTTTAAGTAATACAAATGGACATGTGTCACTTTTGCATTTACTAAATGATTTGTGCGCCGCACTTGTTCAGCCAATATACAGTGCCTGGTCGCTTGAGGAAGGTGTGAACGGGCGATGCTCCAATCCTACAACACAACCTGTGCCCAGCGCAGTTAGAGCGCACCGCTATTCGTTGTTCTGCAGGTTGCCTAGATGCCAGGCTCCCGCTTGCACACAGCCGATGATTGCCGAAGTGGACTTTGATTATTTCAGTGGCCCAATTTTTGTGTCCATGACTGTACATACAATCCCCATCCTCGTGGACGAATTATCAATCACGTTCCCCTGTTCCAGGGAGGGAAAGTAGGTATTAATTCGCTGTACCTGTGCGAAGCCGTTCAGTCGGGCGTTTGCCGTCGACGGAGATACACGTCTCGTCTCCTGCCTACATGGATCGCTGATCCTTGATCGCAAACTGTAAGTACTAACAATCATTACAATTACCGCAACAGAGTAGTCATTCAAATGATGTAATGGTCAGATCACTCTCCTGACCAGTAAAAGCGATCTGAGTTCTATCTTTCGTCAGGGACTGGTCCCCCAAAATTTTTGACATGGGCTTGTTGGATGGTTTTCTCGGGATACTTACGTTTCGGCTGGTCCTGTTAATTTCAACATATCGTCATTCTAGTAGTAGGGTCTAATTACACACAATCCTTCGATAGATGCTTATGGCTGTCCCCCGGCTACAAGTCTGCATGTACGGGGTAGGATACAGGTACCCTTCCTAAACGATATTAAATTATTTTACTGCCTAGCACATGCATTACTTCCCCCACTTGTTGTCTTTTGCGATGTAGATGAACGAGAATTGTATTCCTTGTGGAAATGTAAGCGGGGAAATAGCAGGACGAGTCGTCGTCAATAAATTTGCAGTGCACTGCAAGGCGAATAAATTTATGCATCTCTTGAGATTAGTTTTTTTTTTAAATTTACTTTTTCATCGGAGATGGAAGCCTGCACATGGAAACGAATTTTTATTGTTCATAGCTCTAGCAGCTGTTTAGTATGACTTAATGTTATTTTCTTTCTTAGAGAAAACTTAATTTTTCTAGAAGAGATATGTTGGGAAACTAGCTGGTTAAATAAAGATGCGTAGTCGTCAAAAGTATATGCTAATGTGTCAGTGAACTTTTTTCTTGTTGGCAGTAACCTCCTGTTTAACTAATGTCGAATCAAGTGAAAAAACTTCTGAGATGTAATTGATTTCCTTGACAGCTCTTTGGTGTTTGAATACATGTATGATGTCCGCCTAATGTATGCGTCTCTGAAAACTTTATTTTATTCGCTTTTATTCTTCGGTGAAGTAATCATATACATAGCTTGAATTTTTATAATAAGTATTTAACCTCTAGTTTCTTCCCTTTTACTGAATTTCGCCCAATTCGTTTTGTGAAATTTTAATGTTACTAAGTGTGATGAGCGTATTGCTATGGTTTTAATGGCATTTTATTCCAAGAAAAATATATAAGCTCTAATAGTTCACTTGCTCTTCGCGTCTTGACGACAATGATGCTGACTTGGAGCGACGTGCTGTGTAGAGATATGTTATTTCTTCAGGCTGGAATTTCTACACATGGAAATAATAGTGACGGATTGTACAGTTGGTACAAGCAGTATCGTTTATTAGAAAACTATGATTGGCCATTTGATTAAATACTACAACCATACTTGTGGTTTATGCAAATATGTCTACAAAAGGATAGATGAATTGTGTCAGGAGGAAGAGACGTAGAAAGTAATACTGTAACCTTGGTGAGACACTATCTCCGAGATTATGTTAAGCGTGTAGAAGACGACATTCTAACCAATTAAAAGTAGCTCTGTAACGAAATAAAATACGATTGAGAGATCTATTTAATCCTCCGTATGATTGATAGTATAAAAAACCCAGCGAACATTCACCTTAAAGGCTTATTCTAAACAATTTATACCTTGCAATAATTACAGAATAATGACAATCTAGACAAAAAACCTTCTTCCTGCTCGAATATGATAGAGCAGGAGAAACATGCATATTCTGAACAATTTAATATCGAAATAAATGATAGAACATGACCTTCTAGAAAGAAAAAAAATGGTAATTATTATAAAAACTTATAGAGAACTAAGGAATTATTCTAGTCAGTTGAAAACACTAAAGGAACGAGACAGCATTACCTCCTAGTAGGAATGATGGCGACTATCATAAGTATGCTCATAATATATGTAAGGAATTTTCTAGTCATTACCTGAAGGAATAAAAAAGCATGGTTTTTAAGAAGACAAGATGACGACGGAATGATAAGAGCATTAGAAAATAATACGAATATTATAGTCAGTTATATCCCTGAAGAATGATTTAGCATGGTCTAGACAAGATGCCAACTACCATAAGAATGACAGTGCATACAAATAATATGAATATTCTTGTCAATTAAATCTCTAAAGAATTAGAGAGCCTTCTATAAGGTAATATGACGACTGCCCCCAGAATGATAGACCATGAGAAAATAATACGAATATTCTAGTCAGTTAAATCCCCAATGATTGAGAGAGTATAACCATCTAGAAGGTGAGATGGCTATTATAATGTTTATACATAAAAATACATAAAGAATTTTCTAGTCTAAACCCGAAGGAATGATAGAGCAATACCTTTCAGAAGGCAATATGGCGACTGCTCCGGAATTATATAGCACGAGAGAATAATACGAATGTTCTAGACAATGAATAAAAGAGCATGACTATCTGGAAGACAAGATGGCGACTGCCATGGCCTCACGAATTTTCTAGACCAATTCCAAGAAGGAATGATACAGTATGACCATCTAGAAGACAAGATGGCGACTGGCTCCCCAAAATGATAGAGCATTAAAAAATAATGCGAATATTCTAGTCAAATCCTTGAAGAGTGGTAGACTAGGCAAGATGGCGACCACAATAAGAACTATACAGCATAAAAAATAATAAGAATATTCTAGTAATTGAATTCCCTGAAGAATGAGAGAGCATGACAATATAGAGGAAAAAATGGCGATCACCATGGTCTAACGAATATTCTAGACCAATTACCAGAAGGAATGATAAGAGCATGAAAAAGTAATATTCTAGACAAGATGGCGACCACCATTGGAATGACATATCAAAATAATAAGAATATTCTAGTCATTTAAATCTAGAAGACAAGATGGCGACTGCCCCAGAATGATAGAGCATGACCTTCTGGAAGACAAGATGTCGATCGTCTCCAGAATGATAGAGCATGAAAAAGTAATACGAATATGTTAGACAGGACGGCGACCACCATTAGAATGATATAACAAAATAATAAGAATATTCTACTCATTTAAATCTAGAATACAAGATGACGACTGCCATGGCCTAACGAATGTTCTAGACCAATTCCCAGAAGGAATGATAGAGCATAACCTTCCAGAAGACAAGATGGCGACTGCTCCGGAATGACAGAGCCTGAAAAAGTAATACGAATATATGTTAGACAAGATGACGACCACCATTAGAAGGATATATCAAAATAATAAGAATATTCTAGTCATTTAAATCTAGAAGAGAAGTTGGCGACTGCCACGGCCTAACGAATGTTCTAGATCAATTACCAAAAGGAATGATAGAGCATGACCTTCGAGAAGATAAGATGGTCGCGTCGGCAAAATGGCGGCTCCCTGTGACAGCCTCGAGCTGACTCGCGAAACTGAGTCAGTTTGCCGCTTTAAGCAGCCAGAGGGTCAAGGTCGATTTTGGGTCAATGACTCGGTGGTTGAAGGGAAAAAAGGGAAATTTTGGGGAAAATCCAAGATGGCGGCCGAGGCACCGAGCACCGGCGACCCGCGTCCTCAAAGTGCAGCCCCCTTTTCCTACTACTGCAAATGTTTCTCAAGGATATATTTAGTCGCATCTTACCTGCAAGTCCCGTTACACCTTGAGTCGAGGAAGTACGCAGCATTCCAGTATGGCAGACGTGTGTACCAGTTTCAACGGCTGCCTTTTGGCATAAATTTAAGTGTGTGTTACTTATGAAGGCGTTGGAGTCGGTACTGGGCCCGGAAGTAATGAACTACGCGACTGTGTACATAAACGAAATAGTCATCGCGTCCGCGACGTGGGAAGAGCATGTGAACCAACTTAAACAAGTTTTGACGCGGCTAGAGCAAGGCGGCGTGACAGTACATCGCGACAAGTCGGCTTTCGGGCGTAAGGAGATAGAATTTCTGGGGCACCCTGTAGGTAAAGGTAGCGTGCGAATAGATCCGGACAGGGTAAAGGATATATCAGAACTGCCATCCCCACGCAGTCGGAAACAACTCCAGAAGTACTTAGGCGTGTTAAATTTCAACCGGAAATTTGTACAAGACTATGCGAATTTGGTTGCACCATTGCAAAAACTTCTCAAGAAAAACACTGAATGGCAATGGACTAAGACAGAGCAGGTCGCGTGGGATGCTGTACGAGAGAAATTGCAAACCGCGCCGACATTGCATCATGTAGACTGGACTCGCAACTGTATAATATCGTGTGATGCATCAGGAGTTACGATTGGCGCAGTACTGTACCAGTTGGATAACGACGGGCGGGAGTGTCCGATTGCATATGCGAGCCGAAGCCTGACAGAAGCGAAACGCAACACGTCAATAACCGAGAAGGAAATTCTGTCGCTTGTTTATAGTTGCCAAAAGTTTCGGTACTTTATTTACGGGCGGCGAACAATAGTACACACGGACCATACGGCGCTAGTTTATATGAATAAGTTCCGGCTGCTGCATGGACGAATTACCAGGCGGATATTGGCTCTACAGGGATACGACTTGGACGTACAGTATACGCCCCCGTCACAACAGCTCGTCGCCGATACACTCTCGCGGTACCCACACGATGCAGACATGATTGATACCAGCGGCCACAAGGAGTTTCAAATGTTTAGGGAGCAGAAACTATTACAAAATATAGGCAATATGTAGGGGAGAAAAATGAAAGAACAGCAAGCAGCTGACACATCGATTGTCGCCATAAAGGGAGCATATTCAGGGTGTGTATAGTTAGTTTTTTTATCTACAGTATGTCTAGAGTGCAATGTTGTAGACTTATACTTAGTTGTAAGATTGTCTTGTGTTTCAATGTAAGCTAGGAGAGCAGATGGCGTGTAGGAATTGACAGTCACTGGTTTGGGTCAGAAAGTACTTAGCGACAGATGGTTCGGGTCGACCGTAATATGTCATTTGGGAGAGGGTCCTTAAGAATAGAAGGCACACAGCACAAAATGCTGTAGTAGAGAAGTTATTACCAGGGACGCCATGGGTTAATTGGTCTGTGTCTTTCGAGAACAATGGGTCCATTGACGAGGGTAGGACAGGCAGCTGCTCTTTCAGTTGAATTTCGAACGACTTGCAGATGTGTGCCAACGCGACCAGTTCGTCACCCCACCCACGGAATGGCTCCATGCGGCCCCGAAAAAAAAATTGTCTTTGTACATAGTTTTGACTACCCTGACCCATGGTTACCACAAGATAAAGGAAGACTATAGGGAAAGAGAATGCTGAAAGATTAGAATTTTTAAAACTGGTTGAGGTGCTTTGTTATAAAGACACAATTATAAATAAACATTGTTGAAAAAGAAATCTTTACTTAAAATTAAAATAGTTGTAAGTTTAAAAATATATTTATGTAATGGATAGAAATGGAATTTAATCGTCGGCGGCTTGGAATATTTTGTTAACTGCATACATTGTTGCAGTTCACAAAAAAGACCCCCGAGGGTCATGTGACGTGCACAATGATTACCTTACCATGTATCAGCAGCAATAGCAATTAATCAGTATAATTTCTGAATATCAAAACAAACAGGTCATGCGACCATTCATTCTCCTCGGCATCATGTCACGAAGCCGATGGAACTATAATGAGAAAGCAATAGTCAATGTTACTGTTTATATGTTGAGAAAACTAAAATGTGTATGTTTCGTCTCTGTGGGGGGAGCAGGTGCAGCTTCTGAGCGGCAGCCTGGATCCTCACCCCCACCACATTGTAACAACCACCCTTAGATGTTGACGGAGAGGGGAGAGTGCTGCCTGTACAAATTTAGATACAAATGTTAATTATTATAATAGTAAGTAGTATATAAGGGTCATTAGGAATTAGGAGCCTCAGTGGTAATTATTGTCAAGTGTAATGAGGGAATATTAATGTGAAAATTAAATAAATGCGCAATGGTAAGAATTTACTGTCCTCGAGGGGTGGGGCCTCCTGATTGGCCCAAGGGAACCAAAGCCTGCAGGAAGTGGCGGGGGTTTTGGCACCAAACAGGAGCAACGCGGGGGAGTTGAACGGCAGATGGGGACATCAGGAGACGTGTGAGGACGACGCACCGAGGTGTTACCGCCGGGCGTCGATTTAGGCGTCACGACGCATTAGGGCACTGTAGAGTCACGAACGGCGAGAGACCTGGGGTGTTACCGCCAGGGCCGATTCGCGAGATTGACCAGTCGTGCGGGCGGAATTTAAACCGGGTTGATTAATCCAAGCCAGGAGAGGACAGCGACGACTTGCTATCAGCCAAAAATAGGACTGACAGACTTTTATTTACTCTTGCAACTACATCACCAGTAGCAATTAGTAAGACACGTAAAAGGATTGTAACACAGAGGGGTGTTGTAACCGACGTTAGCACCTCAATCGTCTGCTTAACACACTAGTAATACACCAAACCTTCACAGATGAATTCAGCAGGCAAAACACTACATACACACATGCATTATGGTACCTAAACGTTGTACGGGACAGTCCCGTCCTATGGTACGAACGCCAGAATACCTACTACCTATTCATGTACGAAATTAACGATAAAACAAACGAGTAACTCAGTAAAAAAAGGCGGGAGATTTACTTAGCGGGAGGGTAGGACAATGTGTAGAAAAGCGGAAAATTTGGCACGTTTGACAAAGTCTTCAAGAGATAACGAATCCACCTTGAAGATAAATGCGATAGTTAGCTAGTGTGTTAGACAAAACCTTCAAAACACAACAGTATCCAACAACATCGAGAGTTCACTTACTGTACACCAAGAAAGTTAACCAAAAAGAAATTATATTCGGCACACATAACAAGAAAACACGATAACACTATAACAAGAAAACTTTCGAGACATTTTCGTATTATAATATGATTTATCTTGCAGATGCCTTGGATCGAATGGCGAGACTGTACTCTGTGAAATATGGTGGTGGCCACTTCAGATGTTAGTAGTAGGGAATAGGGGGTGCAGTTTGGTGGCGCGTGGCGTCGGAGCTCGGAGCCACGGCCGCCATCTTGTCGGCCATTTTGTCGGCCATCTTGTCGGCCATCTTGTCGGCAATTTGGTCGGCCATCTTGTATTTCATTTTCTCCTGCTCTATCATTCTGTTAATTTTTCTCCTGCTCTATCATTCCATTACTTCGTGCTCTCTCATTCCTTCGAGAATAATCTAGGGTTTTTCTGCTCTGTCATGCTTTCGAGAATGGTCTTGTATTAAGTTTTATCCTGCTCTGTCATTCATTTAATTTTTTTTCTCCCATTGCTCTCTCATTCCTTCGAGAATGATCTAGGTAATGTTTTTTTGGCATCCATTTTTTCCTGCTCTGTCATTCTTTCGAGAATAGTCTAGAGCATGAGTCTCAATGTCCTGCTCTATCATTCCATATTTTCCCGCTCTGTCATTCCTTCTAGCATGGCTCCGACAGACGACGCCATCCCTCTCGGCTCCGGCAGACGATGCCCCCTTTCCAAGTCATCAGTCTCTCTCCCCCTCTCGGCTCCGACCGTCGGCACCCTCTCTCTCTCTCTCTCTCTCTCTCTGGCATGTTTCCAGCACTGGTTGCTAAGTAGCACAGCAGTCGGCAACCATGATTTTGTTCCAATAATTACTTCGTTTCCTGCTAGAGTGTGCTAGTGTCGATGATTTTAAGAACGATGTTAATAAAGTGAGTGCTCGAAATATTTTTTTTTGTGTGTACTAAAAATTCTTTCACCGATGGTTAGGATCGAACCATGGATACTTGAGCCTCTAGCAAAGACGCGTGTCCTTGACTGCGCGCCTAACAATGTCCGACAAGCAACACTCTCTCTCTCTCTCTCTCTCTCTCTCTCTAAGGCATATATATTTACTCTCGTCGTCGGCGAACCAAAAAAAATCATCCTTCCTTTCACCCTCTCTCTTCACCTTTCCCGCTCTTGCCTTCTCTTCCTCGGAGCGAGGTTGCAGCAGCTCTAAGACCCCTACCCTCATCATTCTTTAGTATTGTTTGCACATATCACTGACATCCTAATGAGCCACCGCTTCCTCCTCCTGTAGAATAATGAGTTATTTTTTTTTGGTAGCATCATCTTCTAGCCAGCAGTTTTTTACTACAGCTACTCCCAAGTTCTCCCTGCCTAGCCAGAAGCATGTAACCTTTCCTTTTTTCCCCCTCCGGCAGCTGGCATGTAGAGATACACATTCTCTCATCCTCAACATGGTCACGGTTCCACAGCCCCAGTTAGCTTCTGTTATAATGCAAATATGATTTTAGAGTACGTGGATAGGTTTGTCTCAAAGTGCTTGGCTCTTATACACATATGTTTATAATTTAGTAAGTTTATCTCTAGCGTATTGTTTGGTTTTTAAAAATTTTCAGTAAATGATACGAAGCATCGAACCAGCACAGCCTGTGCTGGAGTACAGTTGGCATAAACAATTGGGGTTATGTGTGTATGTATTTGCATGAAATGTTGTACCTAGTAATCATCACAGAAAACGATTTCATTATTGGCATACGTGTTTTTTTGTTACTTTAAAGTTTATATGCTGCCTGCTAGAAATAAAATTAAAACACAATACCAATATCTTATTAACAGACTCAGTAATTCACTTACATCATTGCATGTGCTTACTTTCTTTTGAAAAAAATCAAATGCAAGATACTAAATTACAGAGATATTTATCATCAAAACAAAAAAAATGTGATGGAGTACAGTTTATATAACCAATTGGGGGTTATGTATGTCTATTTGTGTTTTATACAAATGTAAGTGAAACACATGTCAATCACTAATGCATAGATTTTGTATATTGATATTTACGTACATAGCTTGTTCTTGCTTTTCCCGTTTACGAAACTTATCAAATGCAAAACTGTGAGACATTCAACTTAAATTCATGTAAGGGAAATCAATGCTTACTAAAAAGAAAAAACATCATTTCCAAGACATATAAACATTTTATGAATAACAAAATACTACACTACAAAACAAATAAAAAACTTGGCTAATTTACATAGTTGCAAGCGTCCTACAAGTACATCCTTGCAATGCGGAAAAGATATTCAAGTATGGGCTCTAACCGCTCGTCCACGGCTTCGAACAATGCACGTGTTTCGCGTGCAGAGTCCCTCAGCTCCAGAACGTCGTTCTGAAGGACAGGTACTTGAACATCTACCATGTTATAAATATGATGACGCATATTCTCAATACCAACTTCAATCTCATCCTGCCTACGATGAAGGTTATTGAAGTTGGCTGTCAAATGTTGCATCATCGTATTCACGACGCGAGCAGAATGCTCGTTCATGACGCGATTGATTGTAACCTCAATCGCG
Organism: Medauroidea extradentata; assembly: GCA_003012365.1. Taxonomy (NCBI): domain Eukaryota; kingdom Metazoa; phylum Arthropoda; class Insecta; order Phasmatodea; family Phasmatidae; genus Medauroidea; species Medauroidea extradentata. The sequence goes on from PNEQ01110252.1 coordinate 10,359, forward strand.
TCATGAAAATGGGCCATACGGGTCTCCAGGGCATTGTGAACGCATTCGCGCACAATGTCCTGGAGGTCGCGTACACTGCCTTCAGTCCTACGTTCGTCTCCCACTTCCATATCGTCAGAGGGGACAGGAGCAACCAACTCTCCCCGACGATGCGGAGGTAAAAGATCGGACGAGCCATTAGCCCCCATACCTGACTCATCCTCTTCGCCCCATTGTTGAGCGTCTTGTAGGTACGACTGCACTGTTGCGTGGCCGGCATCTTCGGCGGCGGGGGATGCCAACAATGACGGCGAGGAGCGATGATAGTCCCCCGCTGCGACGAAGGGCCCACTACCCTGGAGCGAAGATGGAGAGTGGCCCCCGCCACAGCCTCCATCGCAGGCACGAGTCGTTGCGGAAGGTCTGCCACCCCAGGGAGGTGATAGGGTTCTTGAAGACGACGAAGACGGGGGTGGGGTCGCAGCAGCCCTTCTCAGGTGCAGACCAGATGTCGATGGCTGCGACTGCTCGGACCTACGACCATCAGCGACCCCCCCTTGCCGCTGCATCTTCTTCACCTCGTCGCAGGGCTTCGTAGACGATTTCCAAACACTCCTAGTGGCTGTCGGTCCCCCACATTGATGATGGTGTAGTTTGCTTGCCGGCCATGTCGATTTTTTTTGTTTTTACGTTCCAAGTTGGATGGTTTGTGAAGCAGTAGTCTCACTCAGGCTCCACCGAGGCTTTTATATGCCTGCAGGGAAGAGAGGGGAGTGGGCTCCTACCCCTTCATCATAACAGGGAGGGGTGGAATAGGCAGCGGACAAAAATACTATACCAGATTGGAAGGTAACATACATGAAAACAATAAAATAACAAATGTCCAAATAGGTTAAGAAAATATTTATTTTTTACAAGTACAAAATATTTGCTTCCAGGTACATACAAATTTCTCCAGCATACATTATTTATCGACAATTGCAGACTCGTCTATCCAGCTGTTTCTATCCTTGCCAAAACCAAGCGATTTGACAAGTAATTTACCGTTTTTTTTCCTCTTCAATATTCTTTCCACAAGATAAGATTGTGGAAAATTGGTTTTATTAATTTCTTCTGCGTAGAAGCCGCCTCTTATGATCTGGCCATTTTCATCCTCCAAGTAATACATCCTGGGTTCATAAGGACGTATTCTAGCCACCTTGAAAATTTCATTGGACCAACTAGGCATGTAACCTTTAGCAAATG
>PNEQ01110253.1:0-11582 GCA_003012365.1 Medauroidea extradentata
GGGAATTGCAGGGCAAGTTGTGGTAATGTTTGTGACGTGCGGGCTTAACGCGCCGCTACATAAACACGTGACAAAGTGGTGAACACGAAAACTGATCCATGCTAAATTCAGGCAAACTGATATCATTTGTAGACTCTACAGATTTTCTAGAGACCTACAGGCACCATGAGAATAAACGTTCTTCTTTTTAATTTTTCTACGAGTGAGTGATGTTTTTGATTAGGGCACTAGGACGCTATGCCAAAGCCCACCAAAATCGTCATCGTATTATTTTGTTACGTCTTACAAAATAATACTTAAGTAGACTTTCAGTCACATTTACAATGCCTTCAAATTTAATTACTTTTTCAAATATTGCTTTTATATTATTCGTTATTGCTTTTCTGTGTATTGTTGCGTTTTTAAGTGTAATTCTGAACATGCCCTATACAGACTGGCAGTTATTATTTAATGGCAGACGAGTATTAATAATTGTTTCTGTAATTTTGGATGATATTCTGTAATGAATTTTACTTTAGTTTAGCTAGTAAGAGCTTAACCACCAAGTCTGGCGGGAACGCGGGCTACCGTGTCCTCCCTCCAGACGCCATGTCGGTAGTCTTTGCCTGATCACCGGAGCGTTAAGTCGCGCGTGGAGCACCTTCCTGTCTCCCTGAGGCCCAATCTATTGGGATCAAGTCATTTTAGTTTTCAATAGTTTATCAGTAACGTACCGGAACCTCTTCTTTCTTTTTGCATGGCCTCAGGGATTGACACGCGGTCGAGGAGAGCTTTTTCAGCACCCGTTTAAGGATTTCACGTAATTTTCCATTGTTGGCCTCGCGCCACTTTAACCGCTTACGCCAGTGCTGCGGGCGAGAACAGTAGTGTGGTACATGGTGGTCAGCTCTAGGACGAGTGACCACAATAAACCGTACCTTAAGAGTCATCTGTATCTCCAACTTTCATTTCAGTAGTGGTAGTGGATGTCTCTCAACAGCATACGCCGAGGACGCTGCAGCAGCTTCGAGGGACGACGCTACTCTCTACAAACGCCGTTGGAGTCAGGACAGGAAGGCCCATGGTCGCCGACCCACTCCCCCACATCAACAGGTAAAAACCGGGCAACTACTGTGACATCCCACCTGACACGACCCAGAGGCGTCAAATTTAACAATGGAAAAAAACTGGGCGGAGTTTGAGTCCGACTGCCCTAACAGAAGCGCCAATAAAAACACAATTTTCTCAGTAACTTGGTGAACTACAGCAAAACAACAAGGGGGTTAAGCAAAATACATTGTTAGATAGGCGAGTGTCCAGACCTGTTCTTCTACGACCGTGATCTAAACTAACTTAACCTACCCCAACCTAACTGTACCTAACATAACCTAATCCTGCAAAACCTAAGCCAAACTACCCCAACACTACATAATTTTACCCAACCTAAGGCCCGATTCACAATGCACAGTCGGCAGTCAGCAGACGGCAGTCGGCTGTCAGAGATTAATATGTACATTAAGATGTGTGTATTTACAATGTGAAGTCCTCAGTCGAGCAGTCCGCAGTTCAGCAGTCGGAGATGGCGAACTTTATCTCTGACTGCTGGACTGCCAACTGCCAAAAAATTCTAACCAATCAGTCGATACTCTTGTAATCACATGATGTAAACAAATATTGTTTTAAGAGATTTTATATGGTTCTAAAAGCAAATTAAGCAATTTTACAAATTTAAAAACATAATGTTCAAAACATGGCCGATTATTAAATAGTAGTTTTTAAAAATAATGCAAAAAAAAACATAATGACTGCTGGACTGCACATTGTGAATTGTATTCGACTGCCGACTGCACACTGCCAGAAGTCGACATCTGACTGCGCATTGTGAATCAGGCCTAACCCAACACAACCTAACGTAACCCTACACAAACTAATGATACTAAACCTACCTCAACCCTCCCTATCCCTACCTTCCCCACCCCAACCTAACTTTACCCAACCTCACTTAAAGCAACCTAACCTAACAAACCTAATCAAACCCTTACTACCACTACCTAAACATATTGTGCACTAATCTAATTTGCACTTTCTTGCACTATGTTACTTTCTTGCACTAAGTTGCACTCTCTTGCATTATGTTGCACTTTGACACTTTACTGCAAACGTAAATGCCCCTAATTAACATAAGCTAGACTAACCCGACCTGAACCAACCTAACCTAACTTATCTCGACCTAACCTAACCCAATCTTACTTAACCTAACCTTCACTAAACCTAACCCTTACATACCCTAAAACGACCTAACATAACCTGACCTAACATAATCCGACCAAACATAACCCAACCTAACATAACCCAACCTAACCTAACCCGACCTAACATAACCAAACCCAACCTAACCCGAGCTAACCTAACCTACCCCGATCTAACCTAACTTGACCTAACATAACCCGACAAAACCTAACCTAACCTGACCTAACCTAACCCGACAAAACCTAACCAAACCTAATTAAAACCGACCTAACCTAACCCGATGTAACCAAACCCGACCTAACCTAATGCAACATAACCTAACCCGACCTAACCTAACCCGATCTAATATAACCTAACCCAACCTAACATAACCTAACCCGACCCTACCTAACCTAACACAACCTAACCTAACCCGATGTAATCTAACCCGATGTAACCAAACCCGACCTAACCTAACCCGATCTAATATAACCTAACCCAACCTAACATAACCTAACCCAACCTAACCTAACCCGAATCAACCTAACCTAACACAATGTAATCTAACCCAATGTAACCTAACCCAATCTAATATAACTTAACCCAACCTAACATAACCTAACCCGAGCTAACCTAACCCGAATCAACCTAACCTGACCTAACCTAACCCAATGTAATCTAACCCGATATGACCTAACCCGAACTGACCTAAACCGACCTAACCTAACCCAGACCTAACCTTACCCGACCTAACATAACCCGACGTAACCTAACCTTAAGGGTGTTCACGTGGCAAAAATTCAAAATTTTTATATTTGCTTGTCATATTGTTATTATTATAGACGATAGTTGTGACTACATTTTCCACTTGTAGAAATTTTTTAGCTCTCATAGTTTTCCCATAGCGGCGTGTCAAAGTGAGTATTTGCAAGATACACGAACATATGTTAACAAAAACCAAGTAACTTACGCGAATGAAATAATTTACACTGAAATGAGATATAATGGGCACCAGCCTAAAAGATTTAAAAACACAGAATGGAATTCCTTTGTACTTTTTTAAAAAATTCGAAAATGACGAAAATTTACCTCATTTGTGGCAATTTTTAAAAAAGACAAAATGACTTTGTTTTCGGTTTTTAAATCTTTTAGCATAGTGCCCATTATATGTAATTTCAGTGTAAATTATTTCATTTGCGTAAGTTGCTTGGTTTTTGTTAAACCTATGTTCGGGCAACTTGCAAATTCTGACTTCGACGTGCCGCCATGGGAAAACAATGAGAGCTAAAAAATTACTACAAGTGGAAAATGTAGTCACAAGTAACGTCTATAAAACTAACACTATGCCAAGCAAATATAAAATTTTTAATTTTCGCCACGTGAACAACCTTAAACGACCTAACCTAACTCGACATAACATAACCCGACATAACATAACCCGACATAACATAACCCGACATAACATAACCCGACATAACATAACCCGACCTAACATAACCCGACCTAACCTAACCCGACATAACTTAACCTAAACCGACCTAACCTAACCCGACATAACATAACCCGACCTAACATAACCCGACCTAACATAACCCGACCTAACCTAACCCGACATAACTTAACCTAAACCGACCTAACCTAACCCGACCTAACCTAACCCGACATAACTTAACCTAAACCGACCTAACCTAACCCGACCTAACCTAACTCGACCTAATCTAACCCGACCTAACCTAAACTAACCCAACCTAACTCGACCTGACTTAACCTAACCAAAACCGACCTAACCTAACCAAAACTGACCTAATCTAACCTAAGCCAACCTTACATAACCCGACATAACCTAACTCGACCTAATCTAACCCGACCTAACCTAACTCGTCCTGACCTAACCTAACCCACCTAACCTTACCTAAGACGACTTAACCTAACACAACATAAATTAAACCCATCCTAAGCTAACACAACCTAACCTAACCCGACATAACCTAACCCAACCTAACCTTACCCGACCCAACCTAACCCAACCTAACATAACCCGACCTATTCTAAACACAACCTAACCTAAACCGACCTAACCTAACCCGACCTAACCTAACTCGACCTAACGTAACCCGACTTAACCTAAGCTTAATTGCACTTATTGCACTAAGTTGCACTTTCGTGCACTAAGTTACACTTTGTTGCATTAAGTTGCACTTTCATGCACTTAGTTGCACTTTCTGGCAACAAGTTGCACTTTATTACACTTTCTTGCAATAAGTCGTACTCTCTTGCACTAAGGTAACTTTCTTACAATATGCTGCACTTTCTAGCAATATGTTGCTTTTTCCTGCAATATGTTGCAATTTCTTGAACTATGTTGCATTATGTTGCACTATCTTGCACTATGTTGCACTTAATTGCATTAAGTTGCACTGTTTTGCACTAAGTGGCGCTTGCACTTTGTTCCTTTACCATGAATTAGACTAATAAAACTTAAATATACCTAATTAACATAAGCTAGCCTAGCCCGTCGTAATCTAACCCGATCTAACCTAACCCAACGTAACCTAATACGAGCTAACCAACCCAACCTAACCTGACATAACTTAACCCAAACCAACCTAAACTAACCCGACCAAACTTAAACTTTATTCCACTTATTGCACTTTGGTGCACTAAGTTAAAGTTTGTTTAACTAAGTTGCAATTTTGTGGACTTAGTTGCACTTACCTAAATTAAGTTGAACTTTCTTGCACTAAGTTACACTTTCATGCACTATGTTGCACTTTCTTGCACTATGTTGCACTTTCTTGCACTATGTTGCACTTTATTGCATTAAGATGCACTGTTTTGCACTAAGTGGCACTTGTACCTTGTACCTTTACCATGAATTAAATTGACTAATAAAACTGAGATATCCCTAATTAAAATAATCTAGCCTAAACCGACTTAACCTAACCCGATGTAATCTACTACGAGCTAACCTAACCTAACCTAACCAGACCTAACCTAACCTAACCCGACTTAACCTAACCCGACATATTCTAACCCGAGCTAACCTAACCCGACGTAACTTAAACTTTATTGCACTTATTGCACTTTGGTGCACTAAGTTAAACTTTGTTTAACTAAGTTGCAATTTTGTGGACTTAGTGGCACTTACCTACATTAAGTTGAACTTTCTTGCACTAAGTTACACTTTCATGCACTATGTTGCACTTTCTTGCACTATGTTGCACTTTCTTGCACTATGTTGCACTTTATTGCATTAAGATGCACAGTTTTGCACTAAGTGGCACTTGTACCTTGTACCTTTACCATGAATTAAATTGACTAATAAAACTGAGATATCCCTAATTAAAATAATCTAGCCTAAACCGACTTAACCTAACCCGATGTAACCTACTACGAGCTAACCTAACCCGACCTAACCTAACCTAACCAGACCTAACCTAACCTGACCTAACCTAACCCGACTTAACCTAACCCGACATATTCTAACCCGAGCTAACCTAACCCGACGTAACTTAAACTTTATTGCACTTATTGCACTTTGGTGCACTAAGTTAAACTTTGTTTAACTAAGTTGCAATTTTGTGGACTTAGTGGCACTTACCTACATTAAGTTGAAATTCCTTGCACTAAGTTACACTTTCATGCACTATGTTGCACTTTCTTGCACTATGTTGCACTTTCTTGCACTATGTTGCACTTTCATACGTTATGTTGCAATTTTTTGCACTATAATGCATTTTCTTGTGATATATTGCACTTTCTTGCACTATGTTGCACTTTGTGCTCTTCAATGCATTAAGTTGCATTGTTTTGCACTAAATTGCACTGTCACTGACCTTAACCGAACAAACCTATCCCGACCTAAACAAACTCGACCTAACCTAACCCGACATAAAATAACCTTACCAAACTTAACTTACCCAAACCTAACCTAACTTGACCATTCCTAACACGACCTATCCTTACCCGACCTATCCTAACACGAACTAAACTAACACGAACTAACCTAACCAGACCTAACCTAACCAAACCCGACTTAACGTAACCCGACGTAATGTAACCCGACATATTCTAACCCGAGTTAACCTAACACGACCTAACCTAAACTTTATTGCACTTATTGCACTACATTGCACTTTTGTACACTAAGTTACACTTTGTTGCACTAAGTTGCACTTTCATGCACTAAGTTGAAATTTCTTGCACTAAGTTGCAATTTCTTGCACTAAGTTGCAATTTCTTGCACTAAGTTGCAATTTCTTGCACTAAGTTGCAATTTCTTGCACTAAGTTGCACTAAGTTGCACTTTCTTGCACTAAGGTGCACTTTCTTGCACTATGTTGCAATTTCTTGCACTATGTTGCACTTTATTGCACTAAGTTGCCCTTTATTGCACTAAGTTGCACTTTATTGCACTAAGTTGCACTTTATTGCACTAAGTTGCACTAAGTTGCACTTTCTTGAACTAAGTTGCACTTTCTTGCACTAAGTTGCATTGAGTTACACTTTCTTGCACTAAGTGGTACTTTCTTGCATTAAGTTGTACTTTCTTGCACTATGTTGCATTTTCCTGCACTATGTTGTACTTTCTTGAACTAAGTTGCATTTTCTTGCACTGTTGCACTTTCTTGCACTATGTTGCACTTTCTTGCACTTTCTTGCACTATGCGGCACTTTATTGCATTAAGATGCAATGTTTTGCACTAAGTGGCACTTGTACCTTGTACCTTTACCATGAATTAAATTGACTAATAAAACTGAGATATCGCTAATTAAAATAATCTAGCCTAAACCGACTTAACCTAACCTGATGTAACCTAATACGAGCTAACCTAACCCGACCTAACCTAACCTAACCAGACCTAACCTAACCTGACTTAACCTAACCCGACATATTCTAACCCGACCTAACCTAACCCGACCTAACCTAAACTTTATTGCACTTATTGCACTACATTGCACTTTGGTGCACTTAGTTGCACTTTTGTGCACTTATTTGCACTTTCCTGCACTAAGTTGCACTTACACTTTCATGCACTATGTTGCACATTCTTGCACTGTTACACATTCTTGCACTATGTTGCACTTTCTTGCACTATGTTGCACTTGCAGTATGTTGCACTTTCTTGCACTAAGTTGCACTTAGTTACACTTTCACGCACTATGTTGCACATTCATTCACAATGTTGCAATTTCTTGCACTATGTTGCAATTTCTTGCACTATGTTGCACTTTCTTCCACTATGCTGCATATTCTGGCACTATGTTGCACCTTCTTGCACAATTATGCTTTTTCTTGCGATATATTGCACTTTCTTACACTATGTTGCACTTCGTTGCGTTTAATGCATTAAGTTGCATTGTATTGCACTAAGTTGCACTGTCACAGAGTTTCTTTATCATGCATTAAATTGACTAATAAAACTTAAATATCTCTAATTAACATAAGCTACCCTACACGACCTAATCTAACCTTAACAAACCTAACCTTTATTGCACTTTGGTGCACTAAATTACACTTTGTTGCACTTAGTTACACTTTCATGCACTATGTTGCAATTTCTTGCATTATGTTGCACTTTCTTGCATTATAATGCATTTTCTTGCAATATATTGTACTTCCTTGCACTATGTTGCACTTTGTTGCTCTTTAATGCATAAAATTGCATTGTCACTGAGTTTCTTTATCATGCATTAATTAGAATAATAAAACTTAAATGTCCCTAATTAACATAAGCTAGCCTAACACGACCTAACCTTAACAAACCTAACCTAACCAAACCTAACCTGACATAACCTAAACTTTATTGCACTTATTGCAGTTTGTTGCACTAAGTTGCCCTTTGTTGCACTAAGTTGCCCTTTGTTGCACTAAGTTGCCCTTTGTTGCACTAAGTTGCCCTTTGTTGCACTAAGTTTCCCTTTGTTGCACAAAGTTGCACTTTGGTGCACTTAGTTGCACTTTCATGCACTAAGTTGCACGTTCGTGCACTAAGTTGTACTTTCATGTACTATGTTGCACTTTTTTCTACTAGGTTGCATTTTCTTCCACTATGTTGCATTTTCTTACACTATGATGCACTTACTTTGCACTATAATCATTTTCTTGCAATCTATTGCACTTTTTTCACTATGTTGCACTTTGTTGCTTTTTAATGCATTAAGTTGCATTGTTTTGCACTAAGTTGCACTGTCAATGATTTTCTTCATCATGCATTAAATTGACTAATAAAAATTAAATATCCCTAATTAACATAAGCTACCCTACACGACCTAAACTAACCTTAAAAAACCTAACCTAACCAAACCTAAACTTTGTTACACTTTGGTGCACTAAGATACACTTTGTTGCACTATGTTGCACTTTCTTGCACTAAATTACACTATCATGCACTATGTTGCACTTTCTCTCACTAAGTTGCACTTAGTTACACTTTCATGCACTAAGTTGCAATTTCTTGCATTATGTTGCACTTTCTTGCATTATAATGCATTTTCTTGCAATATATTGTACTTTCTTGCACAATGTTGCACTTTCTTGCACAATGTTGCACTTTCTTGCACAATGTTGCACTTATGCATTAAGTTGCACTGTTTTGCACTCAGTTGCACTTGCTATGAGTTCCTTTACCATGCATTACATTGACTAATAAAACTTAAAAATCCCTAATTAACATAGGCTAGCCTAACCCGACTTAACACGACCTAACCTAATCCGATGTAATCTAACCCGACATAATCTAACACGAGCTAACCTAACCAGACATAACTTACCCCGACACAACCTAACCCGATGTAAACTAGACCGACCTAACATAACCCGACATAACCTAACCCGACCTAACCAAAACTAAAAAAACCTAACCTAACCTAGCCTAATCGATCATAACCTAAATAAAACCGACATAATCTAACCCGATGTAATCTAACCCGATGTAACCTAACCCGACCTAATCTTACCCGATCTAACATAACCTAAACCAACCTAACATAACCTAACCCGACCTAACATAACTTAACCCGACCTAACATAACCTAACTCGACCTAACATAACCTAACCCGACCTAACCTAACCCGACCTAACCTAACCCGATGTAACCTAATCCAAACTACCCTAAACCGACCTAACCTAACTCCGACACCGGGAGGCTACAAACTGTTTGGAATATAATTCCCTGACTTTTCCCACCCAAATTGAAAATTTTCCCTGACCTAATAAATTTTTTAACCCAATTTTTTATGTTTTATAAACTAAATAATTTTTTCTTTGTCCTATTCAATGCACTTTGCACATAGTTCAAGTATTATTGTACTACTGATATAACATTTGTGTTGTTTCTAAACCATTCTTGCAATGGGGCAACTTGAAAATCAAATAAATATTATGGATATACGCTATAGGAACAAACTGTGAGTCAAAGATAACCAGACAATACATGCAGACAAACAGAAAAGTAAACAACCGAAATCATCCTTTTGCTTGTCTGCATGTATTATCCGGTTTTAAGTGACAAACCATTAGCTGCAATTATGTATGTCCAAAATACTTCTACGACTTGTAATATTTGCATTAAAAATACATGCCTCAGAAAACACTGATTGCATAGTAAACACACCAACAACATATTTTGTGTGCTATATTTTTGCTAGTTTATTAAGTATGGCTGTAATGATATAAAATTAGAACTGAAAGTTACAACTCTTACATTTTGACAGTAAGAAATTTACAGTAATACCTAACTTATGGCTTCTCAAAATCGACAAATAAAAAGGCCTACTACATAAATAAATTATTTGTGTAAAAACTTCTTACCTCAGGAAACACACATTCATTACATAGTTTACACAATATAAACAATATACTTTGCGTATTCTAATTCTGCATGTTGAAATAAAATAACTAAATCAAAATTACAACAGACACAAATAAAGTAATTAATTTAAATTGATGTAAAAAATTCTGGGTATTACAATTGTTACATTAGGAAATTAAGTTTTCAATGTCATGTAGTACACAATTAAATTATATGTGGATAAAATTCTCATCCGATAATAAACATATTTCATGATTACATACTATCTACAACCAAAAAGCACAATACTATACAAGATTACACAAAAAAAATTCCCTGGGAAATGTAATTTAATGAGTAATGTAGAGGCACTCACTGAGAGATCCTGTGAAGTGTGCTTGCCATAAGCATGTAAAGCAGTACTTTAATCAGTTTTTTTTAACTCTACAACCTCCTACCTCCCATACCCCCGTCCCCCTCAGAGAGGTTCCTCTTCTATCTCCAGCCATGTTAAGTTCTTCCCCCTTGACACCTCACCAATCTTATTCACAAGCAAGCACACACCGTTGCTCTAAAAAAACAATTCCGCCTACCTTTTCCACCATCCCTTCTTTCCAATAGGCGACTGTGTGTTACAAATTAAAATTAATGAAAACAACAAGAAAGAAAATAGCATGGCAGGATGCAAATGTTTGCTTTCTCATGTTACAAAAGATAGCTGTATAATTTTACAAGAGTAGATAGGTTTAGTTCCTTCTGGCCCAGGGTTTAAGGGTGAGGTGCTGAGGTGCTGCGGCCGCCATCTTGTTTCCGGTCGCCATCTTGTTTCCGGTCGCCATCTTGTTTCCGGTCGCCATCTTGTTTCCGGCCGCCATCTTGTTTCCGGTCGCCATCTTGGATTATGTCACTTTCAAAATTTTCCAAAATTTTCAAAAATTTTCAAAACTAAACAAATCTAAAAATAATTTTTAAACCCTCCGCTATCTTGGAATAATACCCCCCCTCCCCCATTCCTACCGCCAAAAATAATCTATTATTATAATGAGTTCTAGGAATGGCCACCAGGGGTTTGAGCCGCCATTTTTTTTCTCACTTGATTCTACTCCACCCGTATACATATACGTTTAAGGGCGGTGTGTAATGTACCATAAGCAGGATTCTTGCCTCTATCACCAATATTATTTTTTTATGCATGCCTACAGGCATCTAGATTGACAAGTCTTGACAAGCATTTAATATCACCACCATCAATCATAATCATTTCAGTATAAAAAACCTTGTATAGTATAATGTAATTGTGTTCTATGTAATCACTGATTAAGTGTACAAAGACTGTTGCATCTGATGCTCTTTAAAAAAATTTATGACAGGCTAATAATGGCTCGCAACACACACAATTTTAAGTTTTAAAATCTAATTTATTTACAAACTAAAAACACTATATACACAACACAATAAAAAACTATATACACACAATAAAACACTATATACACAATATTTACAAATGAAGCGGATGGTCAGGTCCTCGTCCCACCAGAGTCCGGAGGAGGCCGAGGACTTCCTCCTGGAAGCGGGCGGTG